>JASGXE010003667.1:0-27256 GCA_030068105.1 Sinentomon sp. SZTP_YWyxl
TCCAATTAACTTTTGAGAAATCTGTGAAAGATGAGATCTTGTATCTTGGTTGTCTAGTGGTGGAATCAAGAGCATTCTGGCAGAACCGAGCAATAACAGCTTCATGGTCAGATAGGCCATGGACAACCGACACCTCGGGCAATGGGATTTCAAAATTAGTGAGCACAATATCCAAAATATTAGCAGAATCGTGAGTTATACGGGTGGGAACCTTAACATGCTGTTTTAGGGAAAAGGTGCTGACGATGTCCTGAACTAATCTATCATTAGCTGTCGTGACAGAAGGGTTGTCACAAGTTTTAAAAAGTGAGGGGCAATTAAAGTCTCCAGCAACTATTATTTTCTCACCCTTTGATGTATGGGCGGCAATGGAATCGTAAATGATCCCAGACACATTGTCAAAATCGGAAATCGTTGGGGGTAAATACACACATGCTAAATTGACTGGCCCAATTTCAGGAATAACTAAAAAGCACCAAATAGCTTCTAACATGCAATTGACGGACACATCCCATTGTGATCTAGTGCAACATAGTCTATCATGTGTTGCAACTAGAACCCCGCCTCCTCGTCTATTCACTCTATCTCGGCGAAAGATGGTGAAACCAGAAAGGCCTAACTCACTGTCTGGGATGCTGTCAACCAGCCAAGTTTCAGTTAATAAAAGGATGGAAACTTTGTGAACATCAATGAAGTGAGAAAGTTCAGTCCTCTTCTCAAGGCTCACAATTGATCGACAATTCAAGGAGGCCATTATGGTACCATTGCTCTGACCAGGGATGGAGGTTAAGGGTATGTTACAAATTTGATCTGTCGTCGCTGGGGAGAAAACATCTTTATGAATGGAATGAAAAGCAGTGACTATTTTAGGATGATCGGTCCGAACAGTTGAACTGGCCACCCCATCCGTCACCGCTGCGTGAGAAGCGTCAATCGGCTCACACTCATCGGAAGAAAGAGCGGGCGCGACCAGAAAGCTTACAGCACTTGCAACAGGGACGGATGAGGTGGAAAGCTCAAGGCAGCGGTTGGAATGGGCAGCAAAATCATTTTGCAGAACACAAAGCCACTTTTGCGATAAAATGCGATGAAAAATCAGTCCCATTTGCAGGATGAAAAATCGAACGATAAGAATCACGGAAATATGGCAGATAACACAAACGAGTGAACGCATTGAAATGAAGAAAGCAAGGACATGCATACCGACGTAAAGCTGACTGTGCACTGGCAACATCGATGACATGCAAGACCCGCTGATGTCCGATCGAATGCAAGGAGCCCGTCATATCCATGAAGAGAAACGTCCATCATGCGAATTCCAACGACTTTCGACGTTGGAATGCTTTAATGCTTACCGTCATCATTTACAGTCATTGTTTAAAGTCATATTCACAGTCATAGCTTACAGCCATAGCTTACAGACTTAGCTAAAAAGCTTACAGTCATAGCTTACAGTAATATACAGACATAGCTTACAGTCATGCTTTTACGGTTATAGTTTACGGTCATTGTTTACAGACATCGTTTGCAGTAATCGTCTGCTGTCGTTGTTTACATTCATTGTTTACAGCCATTGTTTACAGTCTTTGTATACATTGATAGCTTACAGTCATCGACTACAGTCACATACAGGGTGTTTCAAAATTAACTATACACTTTGTGTTTTCTCTAATTTCCTGGTATAAACGGTTCGATATAGCGTCCATTGCTGTGTATACAGTTCTCTGGGCTTGTGACAAAATAATGAAAGTTCGGTGCTGCATGACTTGATCCATTGTCATCCGCCACATCCGCATGCCACATCCGCTGTGATTAGTCGGAGCAACCAGTTGTGGTCGCAAGGTCGTGTTGGATAAACTTTTGGGATTCGTTGGGATTGTAAACTTTTGGGATTTTGTTTTGTCCCACAGGAATAACTCACACGGATTAGATCTAGAGACCTCGGTGCCTAATCGATGAAATCTCGTCACCCAACCCAGCGGTGAAGAAAATCCTGGCCAAACCATGATGGATGCCAATTAACTGTGAGAAGAGACGGCGCGCCATCCTGCACAAACAAAATTCGTACTGAGCAGCTTTGCAGCAAGAGCTCAGGCATCATGAAATTTTGCAAAATGCGCAGGAACTTGGCCTGATTTGCAGTTGGCCAGTCATTGTACCCCATATTTTCCACGAGTCAACTGTAAATTAGGCGAATAACTTGCACATGTTGCAGATTTTAACTATGCCTCTCGCCACAAATCTGGTTGGACGAATTTGGTTTATGCTGTACGGCGCGCCGCCACTTTTCACAGTTAATGAGCATGCAGTGATGGCTTCACTTGAGTTTTAGCCGCATGATTGGGAAACGTGGTTACATCCGAGGTCTCCAGATTTACCGTGTGACTTATTCCTGTGGGGCATAACAATCCCAAAAATTTACAATCCCAACAAATCCCGAAAGTTTACCCATCACGACCTTGCGACCACAACTGGTTGCACCAACTTATCAGAGCAGATGTGGCCGCAATGGAACAAGTCATACTACACCGAACTTTCATTCACTTGTCACAAGCCCAGAGAACTGTATACACAGCAACGGACGTTATATCGAACCGTTTATACCAGGAAATTAGAGAAAACACAAAGTGTATAGCTAATTTTGAAACACCCTGTATTTCAGTCATACTTTACAGTCATAGTTTAAAGTCGTAGTTTACAGACATAGTTTTACAGTCATTGTTTAGAGTAATTGTTTACAGTCATTGTTTACAGTTTATGTTTGCAGTCACTGTTAACAGTGAATGTTTATAGTTCCAATGGTTTGTAGTACACAGAGAACCAAAGTCGTGTGAATGAACGCAAATAAATGTGGAAATTCAGTGCTCCAAATCCACACACTTACTTGTGTCGAAACCACAAATTTTCGAGTACTGTTTCACTCATTTAGATGTGTTATATTGCACATTACTCAGATGTGCTAATTTACGCACCATGAGAAATCTTCAGATAACTCATCAAAGTGTGTTATCCAGCACGTTCTCCTGCATCGTTTTACACGCTTATAAGGAGAAGTCCACGCACCAATTTGCGGTTTTCAACTCATCTTTTCGAGTTAAAATAATAAAAAAAATACTGAAATGGCGCGTTTTGTCTGCTTAATCTCCGCAGCTGTATGTGTTATGATCGCATACCTGATATTACCTTCACCCACTTGCGCGTGCATTATTATTTGCTTTAATCAACGCATTTAAGCGATAATGTTAACACATTTATTTGTGTTTACTCACCTTGAATTGATTATTGTAGTGTCGGCAGTAGGTCTCGAACTCGGGTCGCTGGATTCCGAATCTCTTCCTCTATCCATTGAGCTACACCCCCAAGATGCGAATCATGTCTTTGTAACTCGGTTTTTACAATCTGATGGTACCTGCTACTGTATTCACTCACTTGCGCGTTCACTTTGAAACATCTGTTTGCTTTGATCAACACATTTAAAAATGTTTGCGCATCACTTTGGCATTGCGTACACTCACGCGCATCTTTCAGCTTGCCTTTTTCGCGTGTGTGTTTTCGTGTTTTGTCAAAGACACTTTCGAATCAAATAATCATGATTTTCTTAAAAAAATGACTTTACACTTCTGTTACATTCACTGATCAAATGCGGTGTTTTGCGTCTGGAATTCAGCGAAACTCTTGCGATGTGCAGATTCAAGTCAGTGAATTTTTACACAAAATCATAGAAACTTTTTCGTGATGCGAGACGCTGAAATTTGGAGTGCTCTGAGCCAGCAAGAACAAAAATGTTGGCAAAATTTAAAAATAATTCTTCGCGGATAACGCCCAAATTGGAAGGAACGAGAACATTCATTCAAAGGAAACATTAAGCATGGCTTAAGTTTTGAGCTACGGGTTGTCATGCGACTCATGACAACCGCCCCTCGCGAAGCTGCAACGAGACATTTGGGTCTCAGTCGGATGCGCTGTCCTTGCGCCATTCAGGTTCAGTGGAATTATTTTAAGACCTTGACTGGTTCCTAACTGGCAAAATGTAATCACATAAATGCACTGATTTTTCTTCTAAAATTCACTTTTACAATTGTCTATCTGAGAACTGGGACTGAATGTGTGTTTTCACTCAAATGAACTTGCGTTTATTTATTTATTTATTTGATCAATAATTTGCCATTTGATGCAAATATAAATGCGAGAGAGGAAAAAAAATTAAATGAAGTGAAAGGATAAAACACAAATACACGCACGTTAACACACAGGAGAAGGAACATAATTTGTTCATACTTGGATAAGAAAAAAAAAGGACAAACAAACATCGAACATGTCAGTAAAAAAGGAGAGGTATGAACATTTTGAGCAAGAATTCAATTGATTGAATGCAGCAAATGGGAGCTACAAGGAAGTGAATTCCAGGCCTTCAGAGTTCGAGGGAAAAAGGAAAAGAGAAAAGCGTTTGTCTTAATCAAAGGAATTGTGAATTGGTAGCGATGAAGTGATCTCCTCTCACGAAAGTCACGAGGAAAGAGACCAGGCACTTGGATTTGATTCATTCCTCTGAATATTTTAGAAAGGAACGCAAGTCTCTTATCAGCACGCCGGGCTGAGAGAGTGTCATGTCAAGTCCAAGATCGGTTAATATTGCTGTCACACTGCTGGTGCGTCGAAAATCATTAGCAATGACTTATGTGTAATGGTAGCATCATACGTGTCATTTTACTCACGGCGTATTACTAATGCACTAGCTGAGCTGCAAAAAGTGCGTGTTATTCCAGCAACCGGCGTAATTTATAAACACGAGAATTGCTGAATTCACACGATTTTTGTTTCGTGCAATATAAGTGTGCTTATTCACGCATTTCTGACGATTTCTAAACACAATTGCTCAAAGAACTGAGTGCAAGAAGTATTTACATGAGTTAAATCTGCATTTTGCTCGGAATTCCGGAATAACTCACTTAGGTTTCCAATTACCTTCACCCGATTACTTAAATAACGCACTTCTCCTCATGTGTTAATGGAGTATTCCTTCGAGTTATTTTGCACACTTCGAAAATACTAGAAATGGCTTTCATATTCATCCGTCGTGCTTTTGAAGTATTTTGCCGTGTCAATTGAGTAATGTGGGTCACTGCTTCTCGATAAACGTGTTGAAACACTCATGCCAAATAAAAATGCGTGTAATTACAGTAACTGGTGTGTTATTCTACACGGCAACTACTGAGATAACGCGATTTTGGTTTTGTGTGAATTGTTTTCCTTCATTTTACTTTGTTCACAGTCATAGTTTACAGTAATTGGTTGCAGTCATTGCCTACAGGCATTGTCTAGAGTCATAGTTTAGAATCATTGCCCACAGTTGAAGCCTACAGTCACATTTTAAAGTCATGGTTTAGAGCCATAGTTTAGTCATTGTTTGCAGTCATTGTTTACAGTATATTGTTTACAGTCATTGTTTACAGTTTATGTTTGCAGTAACTGTTTACATTGATTCTTTATATCACGGTCATTGTTTGCCGTCATTGTTTACAGTCATTCTTTTCAGGCATTGTTCTGTCATCGTTTTTGTTTATTATTTACAGTCATAATTTACAGTCATGTTTTCGGTCATTGTTTACAGTCATTGTTTCCAGTTATATTTGCAGTAATTGTTTTCAGTCATTACTTGCCGTCATTGTTCACAATCATAGTGAACAGTCATTGTTTCCAGTAATTATTTTGAGTTATTGCTCACAGCCATTGTTTAGTCATAGTTTACAGTGATTGTTTATGGTTATTGTTTAGAGCCATAGGCATTCTCTACAGTCATTGTTTTGCAGTCATAGTTTTGTTTTCAGTCACAGTTTAGTCATATAGTTCAAGTCATTGTTTACAGTTATTCTTACAATCGCTGTTTGCAGTCATTGTTTAAAGTCATTGTGTACATTCATTGTACACAGAATTGTTTACAGCTATAATTTACAGTTATGGTTTACAGTAAATTGTTTGCGTCATGATTACGATCACTGTCAACTGCCATTGTTTACAGTCTTTGTTTAATGTTTTTTTGTTTACGGTCTTTGTTTATGGTCTTTGTTTACAGTCACAGTTTACCGTCACAGTTTACAGTCTTAGTTCACAGTCATTGTTTAGGGTCATTGTTTACAGTCATACGTTTACAGATACACAAAGAGTTTAGAATCATTGTTTACAGTTGTCATTCTTTGCAATCATTCTTTACAGTCATTGTTTAGAGTACAGTTTACAATCACAGTTTAGAGTCATAGTTTACAGTTATTGTTTAGCATAGTTTACAGTCATAGTTTACAGCTAATGTTTAGTTAATGTTTGCAGTCTTGGTTTGAACAAGGACTCCTGATCATTCTCCATTGACAGTCGCGCCGTCAACTGTGCCTCAATTGCCAATTGAATGGATGGACTTCTGTTGTTGTGAAAATTTATTTTCTGTCTTTGCAGAGCGCTTCTGTTTTTCGATTGTTAGTTGGCTGAAACCATCCGCTGAATTTACCGATTCGAAGCAGAGTTTGTGTGGCAATGGGAAACACGGCCGCCAACGGATGATACCAGTTTGCAAAATCGATAACACCACAGACTGTTAAAGTTGGATGACACGCGCTCATCTGGACGAGTGGCACACTTAACTGACTCCGCCTGTATGTATCGATGGAAGCACCGCATGAGATATAATGCTTACAAGTTGCGAATTCTTCTCTACAAGACAGCAGGCCGAGTTCGCTGACTCTGTCTCACTGGGAGTAAGATTGTTGAAAATAAGCAACAGTATCCGGACGCCCAGCAGTAAAAACAAGAATTAGGCAGTGAGGGTAAGGTAAGGAGGTTAGGTAAGGCAAATTCCTGAGACAACCTGCAGATTGAATTCCGAAATGGCATGGCTGTTGACTGCGCAGGCTATCGAATTTGAAGTTGCATTGTGTTGGAAGACATAGCATTATGCCCTCTGCAACAATGCACAATCGACAGCTCCTTACCTTCAGGGTTTTGGACATATCTGTGTTAACGAATTTCTGTCCGATCTTCGGGATAGCACCCCCAGGTAGAAATGCCCTCTCCCCAAATCGGCTGAGTCTCAGTCGGTTTTCTCCCAGTTTCCAGATTCGTCTGACATGTTCGCTAACAGTGTAACCATTCTCGGCAAGTTTGATGGCCGGTTCCAGGAGATCCTTGAATGAAAACTGGAAGTGAGGATGGGAAAATTATTTTTACCGTATATGCTTTGAATATGAAAGCAAAATCGATAAAGTTCGCCACTTATTCAGTGACAAAATTCGCCACGATCCCCCATTTCGGTGATATGCCCCCTCAAAGTTCCCAAATTGAGCCATTTTTGGGTGACTGTGGGGGTTGATTTATTTGTTGAGCTCTCATTCTTTGCAGGCGTTCTCCCCAATATAAACCGAAAAGATAACATTCTGTGACAAAATGCGCTCCCACCCCCAATTTCGGAGATATGGTCACCCAAAAATCCCGAGGGAAGCACCTTTTGGCTACCTACGTTGGGGGTTGATTTTTGCTTCGCTCAGTGCTGCTGATCATTCGAGAGCGTGCTCCCCAAGATAAACTAAAGAGAAAAGATTCAGTGAAAAAATCGCTTATGACTCCTGGTTTCGGAGATATGGCCCCCAAAATGTTGCAAACATTCTCAATTTGGAAACTGATTTTGGGGAATTTTGGGGAGCCATATCTCGAAAATGGGGGTTCGGTAGGAATTTATTCACTGAACGGTTTTTTCTTCACTTTATCTTGGGGAACATGCTCTCCAAAAATCCGCATTGAGCGACGCATAAATCAACCCCCAATACAGGCACCCATCATATCTCCGAAATGGGGGGTGGTATTTGTCCCTGAATATTTTCTTTTCCGTTTCGTTTGGGGAGGATGCGTACAAAATTTTAGAGCTCTTCAACAAATGAAACACAGGCACCCAAAAAGTGCTCAATTTGGAAACTATCTCCGAAATGGGGGGTCGGAACGAATTTTGTCACTGAACAAGTTTGATTCCTAAGGACATGAGGAATACGTCCTATCGGTTGATCCCGCAGTAATTTAGGACCACACTGTATAGAAATTAGTACAATTAAAAATGGTGTTCACAGTATAGCACTTTTTTGATATCCGCATCCGCAATCACAAGTATACCTGTAGCAAAAAAGAGTGGATGGAAATATCCATCAAACGCAGCTAACCTTCTTTGACGAATATTTCTGATAAATAGTTGCCCACAGATGTGGTACGCCAGGTACACTGACCGAATGTGGATGGGTTTCTGGGACATGATTCGTCTCGCTGAAACCTTGCTGTTTGAGAAGCTCCACTGTTAGCCTGGCAGGACTTCTACCACTGAAAAATACAACGAAAATATACAAGCAACAAACCAACCGACATTGACCAAAGGACTTATTTTTTGTTCCATATTTAACCGCAAGGGATCTCTCTTTTACAAAATAGAAAAAGAAAGAAAAACCACTTCAACATCAGCTGACTGTAACGTCAACAATAATTCTATCCACATTTTCACAGCAAAGCACGGAAAAGGAATAATGCAGTGTCATGGACACCAAACATCGTGCATAGTTTTGATGTCATACCGTGACCGTCGAGACAGTGACCTCCACACGCCGAACTATATTAAAAATCACGACGGAAAAAAAGGAAATAGATGTCTAATCTACTTGTTACTCTGTGGATCAAATGGTTTTGGGATCAAGTGGGTTTTGGATAAAGTTGTTTTTAAAAACTCATGTGGTAGGTACCCCACAGTATGGCGGGACATTTTGCCGCGGGACGCCTTTCCACGGATTTCCTGCCGAAGGAAAACTCCGTTTTTTTTTCAAATTCCTCTGACTGAACTGGGATTTTGCAGGCGGATTTCTTTTATTTCGTCCGCCCCTGATTCGCACTATATTTTCAGCGTTTGCACGGCCCTCTTTTCCGAGATGTTGGCCCGTCGCAAAGGGAGGCAAAATCAACGTGACGTGAATCTCCCCCGTTTTTGTCACACAAAACAAGAAAGGCAATTCCTTTCTGAAGTTTGAATTGAATTGAATTGAATTTGAATATTTTAGGAGTCACCTCCTTTCAATATTTACAACACAAAGATAGTCAATTATGCAGCAAATAAACAATCACAAAAGGGAAGAACACATTTGCGACCAGGATAATGCATATATGTCGCAACTAAAGGCTATCTATACAAACAAAGATAGAAGGCTTTTGCGAACATGGGCTTGATGCTTCAGCCGTTATCCATCGACAGAACCTCTCAATGGAGTGGCAATAATTTCCTGGGATTCTTCACTTCAATTGGTACGGAGCCGACCCTGCAGGAGCGGTATACTCAAAGGCTGTTCAAAAACTCGCCCTGGCAGGGAGTTCCACTCCGGGATCGTTCTACCCAAAAATGAGAACATTCCGATGTCTCTCCTAAAGGTCTGAGATCGAAGTTTGTATCAACGTGATTTTTTATCCTCAATTAGTGGCGCAATTCGGCGCTTTGAGTGTCGCCAGTTTTTATTTTTCCGCAAGAGGCGCGAATGTCGCTCGGTGGCCCACTGCGACAAGTAAAATACATTGCGACTATACGACGGTCGCGGGTTGGCACCCACGGAATGTTAAATTTCTCTTGAACCGATCCACGGATTTTGCCGGGACTTTTTGTGCTGGAAAGCAGAAAAATGTGCGATTTTAGACGTGTATAACAGCCCCGGATTTTTCGCTGGTAAAATCCTTAAAAAAATTTATCTGCAAAAGTGTCCAAGTTAAGATATGATAAAATTCGGGGTTCCTGCCTCACATTTTCAAAGATTGCGCGATTTTTTCCGTTGTAACATGGTTTCGATCTGCGGAAGAGTTGTAGAGGAAGCTTTCAGCTTTCCAAAAATACCAAAATCATTGAATTGGAACATCATTTTGTGAAGAAGAAACGCGACATAGAAGAATTATTTTTTTTGTTGCGTCGAAAACAAAAAATGCTTCCATGTCGTGTTTATTCTCCATAAAATGGTCAAATGATGTTCCAATTCAATGATTTTGGTATTTTTGGAAAGCTGAAAGCTTCCTCTATAACTCTTCCAAAGGTCGAAACCATGTTACCACAGGAAACATCGCGGCCTCCAAGGGAGACGCGGCCTCATCCCCGCTTATTTTTGTGCATAAAACAATATGAATGCTTCCGCGTCGCGTTCTCTCTTTATAAAAGAGTCAAATGGTGTTCAAATGCAATGATTTTGGTCTCTGTGGATAGCTGAGGGCTTCCTCTACAACTCTTCCGCAGGTAAAAACGATGTTATAACGGAAAAAATCGTGCAATCATTGAAAGTATTCAGCAAGAACGCAAAATTTTATCTTATCAAAATTTGAACATATTTTTCCCCACATGACTTTGAAGTTTTGCCCGTGAAAAGTTCGGGATAATTTTATAGTCCTGAAAAGGTCTAATTTTCAGTTTTCCAACATAAAAGGTTTCATCAAAATCCGTCATTTGGTTCCAGAGAAATTAAAGTATTCGTTGCCGATGCACAGCGACGCACAAATCAACCAGAGCCAGGAAAATCGGCCTCTTGACGCGACGGCAGAGAAAGGAAGAGCGAAAATTGGCGCTCGGTGGGCGGGGATGAGCAATGAGAGTTACGGCACTTACAAGTATTAGAATCACGTTGTTTGTATTCATGATCCCTGTGTGAGTAGAAGGTCGGCAGGTCCAAGGACTTAAGAAAAGCGCCCCAACCCCCAATGTTTCCAAGGACCAGGAACAGGCACGTAAGTCGTGCCACTCGCCTTCTCGATTTTAGTGATTCCCAGCCCAGTGAGACTAACATGCTGGTTACACTACTGCGGCGCCTGTAATCGCCAACGACAAAGCGAGCTGCCCTGCGCTGAACTTTTTCAAGTGCAGAAATCTGGCATTCCCGCCATGGGTCCCATGGTGGAACGGCATATTCCAATACAGGGCGCACAAGACTGAAATAGGCCAGCTCTCTTATCTTTGGGGGACACTTTCTGCAATTACGTTTTACAAAATATAGTGCCCTATTTGCTTTGCAAGTAACCATGCTTTTATGGCTGGACCAGTCAAGCTTATTTGTAAATTTCACCCCAAGATACGTAATCTCAGTCTGTGGGAAATATCAGTCCAAATATATCGTAATATCAGTCGTTCATTCAAAAAAGTTTCCGAAGAGTACACGTGGAATTTGTACTCGTTCGAGTATTTGTATTCGAATTCGTATTACCAAATTACTTACCTGCCATTTAGTGCTTCGACCTTTTTGCTTTTCCCGTTGTACCAGAGAGCAAATCCATCTCCTCCAAGGCCCGTCGCTCCTGGTACGACAACCGCTAACACTGCTGCTACAGCCAAGGCGGCATCCGCCGAGTTCCCACCATGTTTCAAGATGTCTGAAAACAATATTAGGAGTGGAAGAAAAATGGTCCAGGTTGCCATTAAACGGTGTCCCCATCTGACTGTCACAATGTCACTCCATCACTCATAACTGCAACAACTATCACTGAGCTTCAGGTGTCACTGGCTGTCACTCACACACTACTTCAACTGTCATTGGGATATCACTGGGCTGTCGCACTCACACTTATACACTGTCACTCACATTCAGCGTCAACTGTCACTGGGCTTTACACTTAAAGTCGGGCCGACTTAACATGGCGCGCGAGAAAAATCGATAAAAAGGTCAACATGTGGTTGATGATTGACAGCCCCATTGTTCTTTTTAGTCTGCCAATGTTCGACAGGGGTTATCAACAACTTGATCGAGCGGGCTGCACTTATTGTCGCGTCGAAAAGTGCAGACAGTAGAAAATCAGCTGGATATCCCTGCTTACTACCTGCTTCTAGACTGGAGATACAGAAAAGAGGTCACGCGCCATGTTAAGTCGGCCGGACTTTACGAATACCTCCGCTGTCACTCACATTCAGCGTCAACTGTCACTGGGCTTTACACTTACCTACACTGTCACTCACATTCAGCGTCAACTGTCACTGGGCTTTACACTTACCTACACTGTCACTCACATTCAGCGTCAACTGTCACTGGGCTTTACACTTACCTATTCTTCACTCACATTCAGCGTCAACTGTCACTGGGCTTTATTTTCACTTACCCACACTGTCACTCACATTCAGCGTCAACTGTCACTGGGCTTCAGGTACACTTAGGTCCTACCTAAACTGTCATTCACATTCAGCGTCAACTGTCACTGGGCTTTACACTTACCTACACTGTCACTCACATTCAGCGTCAACTGTCACTGGGCTTTACACTTACCTACACTGTCACTCACATTCAGCGTCAACTGTCACTGGGCTTTACACTTACCTACACTGTCACTCACATTCAGCGTCAACTGTCACTGGGCTTTACACTTACCTGCACTGTCACTCACATTCAGCGTCAACTGTCACTGGGCTTTACACTTACCTACACTGTCACTCACATTCAGCGTCAACTGTCACTGGGCTTTACACTTACCTACACTGTAACTCACATTCAGCGTCAACTGTCACTGGGCTTTACACTTACCTACACTGTCACTCACATTCAGCGTCAACTGTCACTGGGCTTTACACTTACCTACACTGTAACTCACATTCAGCGTCAACTGTCACTGGGCTTTACACTTACCTACACTGTAACTCACATTCAGCGTCAACTGTCACTGGGCTTTACACTTACCTACACTGTCACTCACATTCAGCGTCAACTGTCACTGGGCTTTACACTTACCTACACTGTAACTCACATTCAGCGTCAACTGTCACTGGGCTTTACACTTACCTACACTGTCACTCACATTCAGCGTCAACTGTCACTGGGCTTTACACTTACCTACACTGTCACTCACATTCAGCGTCAACTGTCACTGGGCTTTACACTTACCTACACTGTAACTCACATTCAGCGTCAACTGTCACTGGGCTTTACACTTACCTACACTGTCACTCACATTCAGCGTCAACTGTCACTGGGCTTACACTTACCTACACTGTAACTCACATTCAGCGTCAACTGTCACTGGGCTTTACACTTACCTACACTGTCACTCACATTCAGCGTCAACTGTCACTGGGCTTTACACTTACCTACACTGTCACTCACATTCAGCGTCAACTGTCACTGGGCTTTACACTTATCTACAGATTCAGCGTCAACTGTTACTGTAGGCTATCACTCGCATGGGCCGTCACAAACTGGGCTGCCACTAACATTGAACTGGGCACTTGTCGACTGTGCATCTTCAGTTTGATTGAGAGGTTGGTAAACAACACAAGAGGATGTTTCCCAAACGCCTCTCGCCACAGGCTGGCTGGAGGTCGTCGGATTTTCGGCAGATGCATATCGGTGTTCTGAATAAAACTCTTGGCAGTGATTGGCGTATTTACAGTGTGTCCCGTAAATCAACAACCGAAATTTCAGACTTGATCCACAGGGACATACAAATCGAACTTAATCAGTGGCCAGTGGAAAAAGGTGATCTGACCCCCATTACCGAGTTTTTCGAGGACGGATTTTCAAGAGTAAGCTGAGCAAAAACGTGCAGTGAAAAAATGTGCTCCGATTGACCCACTCTCTCCAGATTCAGTTAAACCAAGACCACCACAAATTGGAATTTTTTGGATTTGTGGAGGGGAGCGCATGGCGTGGAAGTGGTGGGTCGGAGAGTATTTTGTCACTGAACATTTTATGTTTCGCTTGTGCCGCAGAACTTGTCCTGAAAATTAGACGGTTTTACGGTGAAAAATCATACCTCCCACATTAGACCGGGTCCATTTTGGGGGACTTTATGGGAGGGCATTACATGTTTATTGGGGCCAGGAGCCTTTTTTTACACTGATTAATTAAAATTTCTATTGCCGTTAGGAATATCCGGTTATGGTTTTTAAAAAAACTGCGGGGTCAGCAGCCAGCAGCAAAAAGTGGCGCGACCCCTCATCGCCGACGCGATGAGGCCACGAAGGAGGCCAGAAAACAAAAGACCCAACAGTGAGTGAATGAGTCGGAGCGCATGAAAAAGAAAATCCAACAACATAGCATCATCAGGGAATAGGGATGCAGTGTTGTTAGCATCTCAGGAGGCATTTGCAAAAAATAGCATCACATATCCATGTTCAATGTTTCATCGTTTCCAATTCGTCAAGCAAGGTTTTCGTGTTGCTTTTATGGGATACCATGAAAATCCTTTTCCAGTCAAACACAAGAGTCCGCGATTGATCCTTTATTCGTCGGTGTTTTTCACCCCCGCAATAGGCCAGTCGGGTTATTCGGTGGAACGGATATTACACATGCAATGCATGCGATGTGACGGAATGACTCCGAAATATTTCTGCTTTCATTTATTCACACAGGCAAGAAATAAAAAATGCCATTTTTCAGCAACAGAGCTTGGTGAAAGTTGACCAGTTTTCAGTTAAAAATCGAACTTTGATATCGTTTCCTGCACCTATACAGCTCAGTATAAGAGTTTTGTCAGGGCTATTGGAGAAATCTTATTTTCCGGCGGTCTTTTCAGTTTTTAAGTATAATTGTGTCACGGTCATACAATTACCCATGAATTGTAACAATCAATGGGTAATAATTGATTGCAACGATCAATGGGTAAGATGTTGACTTTCAAGGAGAGAAGGCCGCCGAAAACTATGATTTTTCCAAGATAGCCCTGGCAAAACTCATTGGATTGAACTGTACATTCCCCGCCAAAATTCTTCGTGCATAATGAGTTCCTTACAAAACTCATGCGTCATATAAAGAATCAATGTCAATATGCGCCGCACAATGCACGACATTCGTGTAATGCGTGAAACTGCCACAAGCCCATTTGCAATGAGAATAGCCCCGTTCGAGCAACAAAATAAATGGCACGGTCTTTTTAAAGTTGCTTGGCCACAGGATATTTTTCAGACTTTTGTGCACCGGCAAATATAAGCGCCGCAAAGCGCATTCCTCCCTATGATGCGATTTGCGGCGCATCGAGATTCGGAATTTCACTGCCACGCCGTGCTTTCAGATTCTGAAAAATCTCCCATGGCCTAGCAATTTGATATTATGTTTGCAAACTCGGTAATCTCGGCATGAATGAAATTATTTGCAAGGATACATGGCTTACCAATTCCAGCTTCAGTGGCAAGATAGTGGCTTGATGAAACAGCATAATTATTTCCGACAACTTGCGGTTGCCTTTCAATAAGATGATATCCTGTCATGAATTCTTTTTATTTTGACACTATTATATTATTATTATTATTATTATTATTATCATTATTGATCAATCTCTACAATAAAGTAGAACGTCAACAAACCGAAACAAACAGCAAATTAATTAGCAAAATATGAAAAAGAGGTCTGGCCTGCAAACCAACTTAAATGGAGCCCACCTGAGAAAGAAGAGAAAGGAAAAAAAAACTACGACAAGCACGCAAAAATCGGGGCCGAGTAGGGAAGGGCATTCCATTCGCGTACTGTACGGGGGAAAAAACTATTAAAGTGCTTATTAAATTTTAAGATGGGATATTCAATGAAGTGGCCATTATCGGTGCGGCGGCGAATTATCCTTTGGGCAAAATTAGGGGAAGAGAGGTACTAACGGTACCCTTAATTATTGATTGAAGAAACTTCAGGCGTCTGTTTTGAACGTCTTTGGAAAAGAGTTTCAAGGCCTAGACGAGAAATCATTTCAGAGACTGATGAAGTCCGTCTGTAGTCAGCACAAATGAATCTTACGGCGCTTCTCTGGAGCCTCTCAAGCATGCAGATGTGGGAGGAGAGAAATGGGTCCCAAACTTCACATGCGTATTCCAAAATTGGTAAGACAAGGCTGGAATATGCTTTAAGCTTGGCTGGTGTCTGAGCAGGCCTTGATGTTACGCATTAACATACCCAGTACTTTTTTTGCTTTGGACAATATATAATTGATGTGGGGACCCCAAGAGAGATCATCTGAGAGATAGACACCTAGATATTTGAATACAGAAACTTTAGTTACAGTCTGACCACCAATGGAATAGGAGAACGATGGGGCTGAGTGACCTTGCCTTTGGAACAGCATCCAATTACATTTTGCAGTGTTAATTACCAAACCCCAGGTACTTGCCCACAAATGGAGTGCATCAAGGTTGGACTGCAACGTCGAAACGTGGGGAGGGCCGTAAATGACCAAGTCATCAGCAAACAATCTGGATTTGCAATTTAACACCATGGGGAGATCGTTTACATAAGTAATGAATAAAAGAGGACCCAAGACACTTCCTTGTGGAACTCCACAGGTGAGCGTCTGGATGAGAATTCCCCCTCCACAGAAACACGGAAAAAACGACCAGACAAGAAGTGCTGAACCAGGACAATCAATGGAGCAGGAAACTTCAGCAATGAGAGCTTATGCAACAACAAGTTATGAGGAATTAAGTCAAAGGCTTTTTTAAAATCAATGAATATTGCATGCAAACTGCCTTTCGATTCAAGGGTGTTACCTATTTCAAATGTAAACTCAATTAATTGAGTAGTGCAGGAAAACCCCTTCCTAAACCCATGCTGGTTAGGGTGCAAAATACTGTTGGACACTAAATGGTAGGAGAGGTGAGAATAAAGGATCTTCTCGAAAATTTTACTGCTGGTGGAGAGCAGCGAGATCGGACGATAAAGTTCTGGGTCTTCCGACGGCCCTTTTTTGGTATTGGGATAATGTTTGCAACTTTCCAATCATCAGGGAGCACAAGGTCAAAGTAAATCTTCTTAATAATTAATTCAAAAAAGAATGAGAGTTCAAAAGAAAGCGACTTTAGAAATTTCGGTGGAATTAGGTCGCTGCCTGCAGCTTTCCTGGCCGACAATTTCGATAAGAGATTCTGAATGCCTGCTCGGGAAATGAAAAAAGTGTTCGAGTTTGCCCCTGGGAGTTCAGGAGAGATAAAGCTGGGGGGTAAACGGTGCAGGTTGTTGTCGATTTCGACATGAGAAACAGAGTTCTGGAAGGTTTTTGCAAGCACTTCAGCTTTTTCACAGGCAGAATGAGCTACAAGCCCATCAGTACAACGAAGTGAGGGCAGACCGCGCGTTATACGCAGGTTTTTAATGAAGCGCCAAAAAGGTCGGGAATATGTAGCTGAGATGGCTTTTTCAATAAAGGCGCTGAAATCAGAAGAAGCACATTCAAGAAGTTCAAAACGGACAGATGCAAGCCGGTTCGCAATGCGTGGATTATTATTTGTCGTTAAGCTTTTGGTTAGCCGACGTTTTTTTCTGGCCAGAGTGCGAAATCGCGCAGAAATCCAAGGACTACCGGGCTTAATTTTGATTGTTTTGACTGGGACCATCGATAAGCACTGTAAGAGAATCAGTTTAAATGCAGCCCAGACCTCGTTGACATTATTTAAACGATTGCAATCAAGATCATTGCAAAAATTCTGAAAAAGGGGGAGAAGCCGACTCCTAATGCCGACCCAGTTGGCTCGATCGTAACATTTGACTCTAATAGGGGATTTCAACAACTGAATTGGAAGGGGGATGCTAAAGGTGACAAATTCATGATCAGACAGGCCTGGCAATGCAGCAACTCCCAGGTCAGGAGAATCAAAATTTGTGAAAACGAGATCGAGGATATTGCTACAGCCACCAGGGACAATGCGTGTTGGGGTAAGAACATGCTGAGTTAAACCAAATAGCTGTTGAATGTCGAGTAAGGCCTCAGCCTTTTGAGAGCCACCAGATACCGCCTGCCAGTCCACACAAGGACAATTAAAGTCACCAGTTATAATAAGCCGATGGTCAGGGTATGCTGCAAAAATGTGCCCGATCTGATCTGAAACAAGATGAAAGTCAAGTGGGCCGGCAGTGGGAGGGACATAAAAGACGCCAACGATATAAGGAGTGCGATCAAGTGCGGAAATGAGACACCAGCTGGACTCAAAGCAATCGTTCTTTGGAAAATCAATGATCAATGCCGTTGACCTGATGCAATCATTATCGACTGCAACCAAAGTCCCACCACCACGGCGATCAAGTCTATCATGCCGATAGACTGAAAAGTTAGGGGGGAATATCTCAACACTGTCAACGTCAGAATGTAACCAAACATGGACATAAGAAGATGTGACAAATTCTAAAAGCTCGGCTCTTTTATGAGAAGGGAGTATGGACCTAACATTAGCAAGCAAGAGTTTTGTTGGCTGTGCCTTAGGTGGAGGCGAATGCGATTTGCTGGCAGTTCGAGCAACGTGCAGTTCAACAGGCGGCAAAAGATTTTGAACAGCAAGTGCAGAAAATTTTTCAAATGAAGTGGTTGGACGCCCTCTCGTCCCCTCCGACACAGCAGAAGGGTCGACACCCGACGGCCTCCCCTCGGGTGTCGACCCTTCTGCTGTGTCGGAGGGGACGACGACTATATACGAGTATGGAGAAAAACGATTGCTTAAATTGGGTCGCTCATACCTGTGTCCTGATTTTTACCATCCTGATATATGGCTTTCTTTTTTGTCTTTCGGCCGGCGGGCACCGGTCAGTTTGGAAATAGCCGGTACGCTACTATTTCATAAATGATCTTCAAGAATGATTTCATGAATAATTCCCATCATATAAACTTCGCAAACTGATTTCCTTAAACTGCCTGGAGCTGCAAATGATTTCCTTAAACTTCTCAGCACCAACCTATCGAAATGTGCATTTTGCAAAATATGGAACGTTTCGTCCTTTGCGTGGTTGAAACTTCAACCTGAGTTCAATTATTTCAAGTGGCGAGGAAGGCGCTCGAAGAAAATTTGCTCTTTAATGGGACTTTTTGGGCTGAAGTCGATGTTATGAATTTGGCTGATTTATGTTTGAAGCTAAACGACAGAGATTTGTAAGAATTTACAAGAAAACTCCCAATTAACCCTTTCCTATGGATCCTCTGAAGCAGCGGACTGTGTCGTTACAGGTGCCTAACTGAATAATAAATCCTGCTTTGTTTTATTGAAGACCTGCTCACACAGGTGATTTTGCCTTTACAAGTAGACTCTGCAGCGGCGAGCATGTGACCGCTTCGCCGGCGAATTCAAGCGATATACGAGTGAACGGTATGTTCCTCAAACAGGCTATCTCAAAGACAAAAATCTTGCTTTATAAGCTTGTATACGTTGAGTTTTAAAGGCACAGGCGAAATTGTAACCGCTGTCGGCTCGATTCAATCCCCGCAGGTGAGTATAAGAAAGATTGTAAGAATATCGGAGCGACAGGCAGGCGGGGGAGATCACGAAATTACCTGCGTGTATAGCGGCGGCGGAATTAATGTACTCATACATGTAAAATATTGCGACCTTTCAGATTTCGGCAAAAACTCTATGCTGCAGAAATTAAATTTCCTCTTTAATAAGCAAGGTCATAATCTGACACCTCTAGAATGCTTTGTTGCAGTCTGGCACTTTAATTTCTACCGGCTGCATAAGAATAAAAAGAAAGAAAAAAAAGTTTCGGAGGCAGGAGTTAAATGGAAAAAACGCATGTATGGGTACATTAATTCCGCCGCCACTGTACAACGGGCGAGGAAAGTGACACCAATACGCTTATAGCAGACCTGTTTAAGGCGTCAAGGTGACAGCATTATGCTCAGGCCAGGGAAACCCAGCTTCTATCCATGCTGAAGATCTTAGTGCATAATTCTTTTCACTAAAAGTCAAGCAGGGCAAAGAATGCTCAACCCGTGCTGAATCGTGCGAAACGATTTTTCGGCAAAATAAAAATTAAATTAAATGTGAAGAAATAAGGGCAACAGAAGAACATCTTGCGTTCCGTCGCACAGGAAACAAAAGCTAAAAGAACGAGCTCTCTTCAATGGCCCAGAAATCCAGCAAAAAGTGACGTTGCATAAAACCTT
Organism: Sinentomon sp. SZTP_YWyxl; assembly: GCA_030068105.1. Lineage (NCBI taxonomy): Eukaryota > Metazoa > Arthropoda > Protura > Sinentomata > Sinentomidae > Sinentomon > Sinentomon sp. SZTP_YWyxl. The sequence goes on from JASGXE010003667.1 coordinate 19,864, forward strand.
CTGTGGCCACTGAAAACTGCAAAACCTCAACTTGTGTCGCTCATCAAAACACGCAACACGAAAAAAACTAACGGGAGACAAAACAAAATGAAACAGAATAAAGGGACGACAACAGCCGTCTAGCTAATCGTTTCAAGAAGCATTGAATGAATAAACACAACAGAAACGAAATGGCAGAAAACAAACGGCAGAAAATAAACGGCAGAAAATAAACGGCAGAAAATAAACGGCAGAAAACAAACGGCAGAAAACAAACGGCAGAAAACAAACGGCAGAAAACAAACGGCAGAAAACAAACGGCAGAAAACAAACGGCGGAAAACGAACGTCGGAAAACGAACGTCGGAAAACGAACGTCGGAAAACGAACGTCGGAAAACGAACGTCGGAAAACGAACGTCGGAAAACGAACGTCGGAAAACGAACATCGGAAAACGAACGTCGGAAAACGAACGTCGGAAAACGAACGTCGGAAAACGAACGGCGGAAAACGAACGGCGGAACACAAACTTCGAAAAACAAACGGCGGAAGTAAGCGGCGGAAAACGAACGTCAAAAAACGAACGTCGAAAAACGAACGTCGAAAAACGAACGTCGGAAAACGAACGTCGGAAAACGAACGTCGGAAAACGAACGTCGGAAAACGAACGTCGGAAAACGAACGTCGGAAAACGAACGGCGGAAAACGAACGTCGGAAAACGAACGGCGGAACACAAACTTCGAAAAACAAACGGCGGAAATAAGCGGCGGAAAACGAACGTCGAAAAACGAACGTCGAAAAACGAACGTCGAAAAACGAACGTCGGAAAACGAACGTCGGAAAACGAATGTCGGAAAACGAACGTCGGAACACAAATTTCGAAAAACAAACGGCGGAAGCGTCGGAAAACAAACGGCGGTAAACAAACCGCGGAAAGCCAGAAAACAACGGTAGAAAATAAACGGCATAAAACAGACAGCATAAAAAACGTCAGAAAATAATCGGCAGAAAACAAGAGGAAGAAAATAAATGTCAGGAAACGAAACGGCAGAAAACACTTAAGATTTCTTTCCCTCTTCCGCAATATACGAGTAGATAATTTTCTTGGGACTTCTCCGGATCAAGTGACACAAAGCACATAAATATCAAATGCGCTGTTCGCTATTTTCCACGTGGAAATATTCCAAAAAAGGCATTAAAATAACTGCGCTGTTTTAAGCTTCCAATTTGGTTGCAAACATGTGGTCGCACATGAGAAAGGAGCATACACTCCATGGCGATTTGATATCATATACGATTTGATATCGTACGCATACGCAATATGATACATACCGGGCGTCTATGTATAATTACAGCCGAACATGGCCGTTGACTTTTGATCGCTGTTTTCAACACTTGTCTGTTTTATCAAGCCCGTTGGGTTCAAAATTCAAATGACCTTTTTGAACGCCTTCCTCGAAAGGCGCGTTTACATTTTCTCGTTCGCACATCACTTTCCCGGAAACGTAGAACTGTCGTTTCTGCATAAAATTTCGTGCCGCAGTCCCAGGAAATGATTTATTTTTAAGGTAGAACATCGCCGTTTCGGGCGACTCATTAACTTCTGCGGTTTGGTTTTTTCTTCGCGTCGTCCAGCAGATCAATTGGCCTCACTAGCGGCTGGAGCTCGTAAGCTCCTAAATTGCCGAAAAGCATGTTAAACTCAACTTACCCAACCTAACCTCACTCAACCTAACCTAACCAACCTAACTTTACCTAACCTCACCCTAAACCTAACCTAACCTATCCTAACCTAACCAACCTAACGAATCCAAACAATCCATCCAAACCAACTAGCCAAAATTACATTAGGAGCTTACGAGCTCCAGCCGTTTCTATTGGCCTCTGAGCTTGACAATGTGGCTTATGAATTCGAAGACCGCCTGTTTTATTGCCTTCAACGCAATGGCGAACTTTTAGAGCATTTATTATGATTTAATGTACCTAACTTCTCTTGATATCTTTGTTGTGATTAAAGCAAACAAGTCAAAAAATAAAGGGAAAAATGATGCGAATGACAAACAAGGAAACGAAAAAACCGAAAACACAGCAAAATTGGACGTCTAAAACATAGGAAGTCAGACATTCCAAAGTTTTATCTAACCTTTGGAATGGTTTGGTTTTTTTTTTTTTGAAAAAAACCTTTGGAACACCTGACAACCGATGCTTCAGACGAATCCGATGTGCTACCGATGCATCCGGTCCTTCCGAAGCAACCGGTACTTCCGATGCATCTTTATTCCGATACATATGATGCATCCGACACACAATCAAGTAACCGGTCAGGTTAGTTTAAATAAGATAAGAACCTATGACCATCCTATATCTAACCAAACATAACCTAACCTAACCCGTCGCTTTAATGTGTCGCCGGATGCATCGGAGGAATAAATGTGTCATATGCATCGGGAATGTGTGGTGCATCGGAATGATGCATCGTCAACATCGAATGCATCGGAAGGATGCATCGGAAACATCGAATCGGAAGGATGCATCGAAAACATCGATGCATCGGAAGTATGCATCGGAAACATCGAATGCATCGGAAGGATGCATCGGAAACATCGAATCGGAAGGATGCATCGGAAACATCGAATGCATCGGAAGTATGCATCGGAAACATCGAATCGGAAGGATGCGTCGGAAACATCGAATGCATCGGAAGGATGCATCGGAAACATCGAATGGGAAGGATGCATCGGAAACATCGAATGCATCGGAAGGATGCATCGGAAACATCGAATGCATCGGAAGGATGCATCGGAAACATCGAATCGGAAAGATGCATCGGAAACATCGAATCGGAAAGATGCACCGGAAACATCGAGTGCATCGGAAGGATGCTTTGGAATCGTCGGATGCAGCGGATGCGTCCGTCGGTAGTCAGGTATTCCAAAGTTTAACTCGCAGAAAGAGCCGCATGATGCTGGCGTGAATCGAAAATGTAAACGCGCCTTACGACGAACGAAAACAAAAACAGGCTTGATTTTAGAGCCAACCTGGCAGGAAAATCCATGTAGCTGCTGAAAATAGAGAACAAATATCAATGGCCATCATGTGCAATGTTCGGCTGTTATTGTAGACGCCCGGGTACCTACCTATACGAGTACCTATACCATTGCGTCGTTGGTGATTGTCTAACCAAGGCATCACTCCAACGAGAGGCATGCCAGATGGAGTCGGTTTCCATTGCAAGAGGTGAACACTTGGACTCTCCTTATCTCGCCACCTGCAATACATGTTATTTGAATGTGCGGCGTTCCGTAAGAGCGCTGGCACCTGAAGCGGACAGCGGCCGAACTGAGGCCCCGCACTCCACAGAGCGAATTACCAGACTTCCGGCGGAAGTTACCTGCCATATGCTTTTAGTGGCGTGCCTCTCGTTGGAGTGATGCCTTGGTCTAACCACTCGCATCGTCTGCGTTAATTCTGGAAAAACATTGATCGCGGTCAAAAACGTGTCTATCCTTTGCGTTATCTCGCTCATTTGTCAATCGTTTGACATTATTTCGACATCGGTTGACATTATTCGACATTGACAACGATAAAATTCGCATGCTGCGATTTGCCAAAGCAAGAATGATCATTCCAAGGTCGATGACGAATGGACAGGTATCGTGCCTTTGGCAGCTTTTGGCTTTTGGCTCTGAAGGCCCCCACAAGCGATCAAATTAGTGTGTCATGCAAATTTGACACACTAATTTAACAGCACTAACGACCCCTTCTGACGGATTTGCTCAATGAACCCAAAGCCGATAACTGAAATGCTTGTATAGTGTAACGGAAAATTCAATCACGCGGCAATTTTGGCTCAGTTTCGTTCGGGTCATTTTACTGGAAAGGTTACACTTCCTGCAGTGTTTTTTTCCTTCCAGCGTTTTTCTTCCATAGTTAGAAAAACGCTACAAGGAAAAAACACTGCAGGAAACGTAACTTGACCAGTAAAATTACACCGACGCAACTGAGCCGACATTGCTGCTGTGATTAAATTAACCGTTACACAATACAAAAATTCAAGCCAACAAATACTCGAAACTAAATTCCGCAAAATAAAGACTCGAAAAATACGTAAATACTCGAAAATAAAGTCAACAATGGTACCCATCTGAATTTTACTGTTTTCGAGATCGGAGCCAAAATAATCGCCAAATCAGACCAAGAAATTTGAACTCGCAGCATTTCATTCCTAATTGCACTGACATGCTTATGGGCCGTTTTCATTGCAGTGTAGAATACGGGTTTGTTCCCTTTCTAACGATCCAAACCAATTTGAAATCCGAAATGAACTTTTCGAGAAATAGGGAAAACTCCAACACGGTTTCGCACTCTCGTCTATACTGGAGAGGCTCTCCTATGCAAGTTGCTGACTGCATCAAAACGTTAAGACTATACTTGACTGCAAATTTCCCCGTTGTAAAAAAACCGTTGCGAGCTTCCTTGTTGCAAAAACTCACGTTGCAATTCTCAGCTCGGCGAAAGTGTACCAACGGTTGCTTGCGAGTGTTAGTTGCAAGTTTTTAAGTTGTGAAGAGAACAGTGGCGAGTTTCCCTTCGAGGGTTTTTTCTGTGAGCCTCGCGTTGCAAGAATTCTTTCGGTTCCGCCAGGTTTAACTTTGATGTGCTGAGCTGTTAGACGATTTTTGAATGCGATGCTCAAATCCCCAATGCCCATGAAAAACCAGCATTCAAAGACCCCAATTATTCAGGAGAACTCACAGTTGGATTAAACAAACTGAGTTAAAACCAAGCACTGCTTAAACCCAAAACCAAACACGAAACTTCGAACGCAGCACTGATCATCTGCTTTTTCCCGTGTGCGGCAGGTTTTCAAATAAAACGGATGCTGCCTTTGGCGACCTGCTTGTGTGGATTTCTGCAATGTCCGAACGCCGACAAGCCAGATTGTTATCTGAAAACTTGATAAACCGCAAACAGAGATGACAGCCGGTGCCGAGTTTTAAGAGGTAAGAGATTTTGCGTTTGAAATTGCATCCCAGCTTGCCACCGTCCTCATATGCAACCCGTTTTGTCTTGAACGTTTCCGTACTTTTCCAAAAGGTGAACGACCGTAGTTTTTCTCGTACTCATACCGGAAATGTCTTTGCCGTTTGACAATGCTGCGATTTCGGTGGCAACGGCATATCAAAGCACCCGCGGGGGACACGCGTTTGACCATTCCATAACTGATGTGGAAAATTATCTCCGTAGAAAATTGTTCTTATCTCGGTAGAAAATTGTTCTATCTTTACAGATTTGATTTTACAAAAATGACCATGTGGGGTCATCAATTTCCACCCCCCGAGGAGACGCCGACAGAGTTGCCATACCACGTGCGATTAATAAAGGGGAGAGGTTGTTCCAATCCGTGACTAGATATGCGCGGGAAAATGAGATAAAAATAACTGTTAATTTTCCAAATAGGGACATTTATAGCATGACTGTAGTCGGTCCGACGCTGGATCGCCTTTACGGATTTGGAGATTTGCATTTGAAAAGTTGAAAGAATGGTTGTCATCCGGGACGCACACCGTACCAGCATACTCAATTCGTCTAAACAATCAAGGGATTTGAATTTGGCTTTTATGTGCACGTACACATACCCATCATACTTTGGATGAAGTCGAGGGTTATATTGGCTTCCTTTCAATGGGAAATAATGTGGTCGCGTCCTTGGAGAGACCCTGAACGCCACAAGGTATTTAAATGACTTTATACGTTTTTCAATTTTTTCAATTTTATTCAAAAATTGCAGGAATGAATCTCAATTTTACAGCAAGAAAGAAACAATAATTATAAAACAGAAATAATGATAATTACATGAACAATAATGAGACACTGTATAAAATGGCAATGGAAAAAGGAAATACTCGATACAACGAACCAAATTAGCTAAATACAAACCTTAATGCTACCTGAAAATGCTAATGGAGTGTAAGGAGGTTTTTAATCGGCTGGTTGTTTATCACATACGTTTCACCATAGCTAGAACCTTAGTTCCATTACGAGCATGGTTCTAGTTCTTTAGTGGCATGGATTCACATTCTCCAGGCGCCAAAACATTTCGACATTTTGTTGTATCAAAAGAGATTCATACAATAACGATTTTTTAGAAGTTTGTGATTATTTTGTTGAGAGATGATATAGGAGTTGCATGTATTTCGTTCTCTGTAATTCTTCTGTTTGCCCTTGGATGATGGACGGCGGTGAAACTAACAGCAGACCAGCAAATGACCAAATAACAGCAAAATGATGCCAATGTTTCTCTATGTCATATACAGGGTTTCCCAATAGTCACTTTACAACCCTAACTAAAAGGGCGATCGGCGAAAAAGGAAACGAAAAAGACTGCTAGCAAGTGGCCGTGTCCAGTGAACAGACGAAGCTCTGCTTTCGAACACCTGCGATGCAGTTCGATTTCCATAATCAGCGAGCAATATCTGCAAAGTTTTCAAAAAAGTTATCGGCGTTCCGTCTGTGTGTGCATGACGCGTCAATAATAAACATCGATTTTAACTTTGTCAACGTGATTCTAATACTTATAAGTGCCGTAACTCTCATTGCCCATCCCCGCCCAACGATCGCCAATTTTCGCTCTTTTCCTTTCTCTGCCGTCGCGTCAAGAGGCCGGTTTTCCTGGCTGTGGTTGATTTCTGCGTCGCTGTGCATCGGCAACGAACTGTTTAATTTCTCTGGAACCAAATGACGGATTTTGATTAAATCTTTTGTGTTGGAAAGCTGAAAATTAGACCTTTTCAGGACTATAAAATTATCCCGAACTTTTCACGGGCAAAACTTGAAAGTCTTGCGGGGAAAAAATATGTTCAAATTTTTATTTGATAAATTTTGCGTTCTTGCCTAATTCTTTCAATGATTGCGCGATTTTTTCCGTTATAACATGGTTTTGGTCTGCGGAAAGAGTTGTAGAGGAAGCCCTCAGCTATCCACAGACACCAAAATCATTGCATTTGAACACCATTTGACTCTTTTTTTTTTAGGGAGAACGCGACGCGGAAGAATTCATTTATTTTTTGCACAAGAATAAGCGGGGATGAGGCCGCGTCTCCCTTGGAGGCCGCGATTTTTCCCGTGGTAACATGGTTTCGAGCTGTGGAAGCGTTATAGAGGAAGCTTTCAGCTTTCCAAAAATACCAAAATCATTGAATTAGAACATCATTTGACCATTTTATGGAGAAGAAACACGATATGGAAGCATTTTTTTTTTCGACGCAACGAAAAATAATGCTTCCATGTCGCGTTTTTTATTCATAAAATGATGATCAAATTCAATGATTTTGGTATTTTGTAAAGCTGAAAGCTTCCTCTAAAACTCTTCCGCAGGTCAAAACCATGTTACAGCGGAAAAAATCGCGCAATC
>JASGXE010003668.1:0-27927 GCA_030068105.1 Sinentomon sp. SZTP_YWyxl
GTTTTTCTGACCTGAAAATCGCTCGAATCGGAAATCAAATGAGCGCAGTAAACAGGTCACGCTTAATATTTTTTGGTACATCCTGATTATTTGCAGCAAGATCTGTCCATGCATAATCAAACGGATTTTTGCGGACAGTTGGCCCTTGAGCTCGAACAATTACAGCTTCAGTTTTGGAGTCAGGTGAGGAAATCCATGCTCTCTGTCCTGTGCGGCACAGAGAGGCAGCATGCGGGACAGGGTGAAGTCTCATGTATTACCAAGTTTAAAAATGGATCGGCTTTGGTTTATTTCTTTTTAATTGTGTTACCTGATCTCGACACCCATGGTGCACATGCTGAAGCCATTTGATAAAGATAGCCTCATGCTGATCTTAAAACATTTAGTTATTATAATGAAACTGGAAATTAAATGACTAACTTGATGCTAATCAGATATTCGAATCAATTTGAGGCATGGCACTTCGGGGATATCGCACCTTCGTTGACGAACGTCTGAACATTGTTGACTGTGACGATAGGCTGGGAAATTATTTGGCGGTGCCATATGCAAAGCATGTTATGCATGAGTTCAGTCGTTCGTCAACGAGGGTGCAACAACACCCCTGAAACGTCACTCCTCAAATTGATTCGGAGATCTGAATATAGCGTCAATTTCATCATGTAATTTCTGTGAACATGCATCTCAAGTTTCCACGCTTTTCTGTGAATGAAATTGGATCGGAGTTTCATCGTCAACAGAACGATAAAAAATAATAAAATTATTGAAACCTGAATCTGGATGGATGCAACTTCAACCCGAGTAATTTTACTGTGTATTGTCGATTGATAATGCAACTACTGACCTCAGTGCAGGCAGCTGGTGATACCTTCCTTGGAGGTGGTGGAGGAGGTGGTGCAGTTATAGGCCTAAAATGGCTGTTCTCCGCTATCAGCTTGTCCACTTTCCCTTTCTCATCTGTGAGCGTTGCCAAAAGTTTCTCCAACTCGTCAGTATTCAGTGATATGAGCTGTTCGTCGTTTTTGTACAGATGAGGGTAAATTTGATTATCCACGTTTATAGCTGGAGAAAAATGGGAACAATGGAACTTGGAATAATAAGGAAGAAAAAACTTCAGAGAATAAATATTGATCCCATTTTTATGAGCATATCAAGCTATGACGTGGGAATAAAGTGTGAATATATAAACAAAACCTGAGAGGAGGATTGATAATTGTCGCAAATCAATGCAAATTAAGGCCACACTGAGCTTGCAATAAAAAATGAGCTTGCCACACTGAGCCTGAGCCATTGTGTGACTAAGTCGTTAGTCTCATCATGTGTGCGATGTTTGTTGTGACCGGGTTGCAGAGCTATAAAACCTGAAGAAATATTGATATGACAAGATCACCGACAACATTGGTGATGTTGATACGACAGGGTGTCCAGCATTTTCGGAAAAACAAATTCCCTGACTTTTCCCTGACCTTTCCAGAAATGTTTAAAAAATTCCCTGACCATCAAAACTCCAGTTTTTGGATGGTACAACCCTTTTTTGGAGAAGGGAGGTCGGCAAAAGTGCTCAAGCGGGCATCCAAGAGGCTGAGCCCCTGGTTTGTCTGGAGGACGGACTCCCCCGGAAGCTCATTGGTTTTTATGGATCCAGTTCATCAAAGCTAACGGGTCCAGCCATCTGCGAAGAGGGGTCGGTTGTATTCGAGTCCAAGGCAGCCTGCCTCAGACCCGAATACAGCCGACCCTTACCCAGTTCCAAGGGGCAGAGGTCTTGACAGGGGATCTGGGGGAGAAACCCCCCTGAAGCTGAAGAAATTTCGTAATTTTAAGTTCTTTCTGTGCACAAAAAGCAGTTTTTCAGCTAAAAAGTAGCAAAAAAGCAATATTTCCTGGGTATATGAACAGTCGCTCCCTGTATCCACTCCTGACTGAACTTGCATTTCATTGATGAGTGGCCAAAAATTTATGGAGTCTGAGTCCCCAGAAGAGATCAGTAAAGTGTATACATAAATGATTTGACGTGCTCAGTCACATCTAGGATCAGACTCTTTGCAGACGACATCGTTGTGTATCGCATCGTGTCCACCAATGATGACTCTGCACTTCTGCAGCGGGATCTTGACTTCATTGCTGACTGGTGCATTGAAAACTGCATGGATATAAACGCCTCAAAGACTTCTGTTATGTCATTTTCCACTTCAGCATCACCAATCATAAATGATTATAGGGTTGGGCTCACTGCTCTTTCCAGGCCTCAGGCTCTTAAATATTTGGGTCTACTGTTTAACAGTCAACTGAATTGGGCACCACACATCCATAATTTGGTGAAGAGAGCTTCAAATCAACTGAAATTTCTCATTAGGAATTATGGTTATGCATCTAAACGTGTGAAAACCATCTTGTATTTCTCAACTGTTAGGTCCATTTTGGAATATTCCACAACTTCCTGGGCGCCATTTCAGAGGTGCCACATTGATGCACTTGAGGCTGTGCAGAGGCGAGCTGCAAGATTTGTCTCGGGCAATTTTTCGTTTGATATGAGTGTCACCTCCCTCATCAATGAGCTTGGTTGGGAAACACTAGAACTCCGAAGAGTTTTGCATGGTCTCTCTTCTTTCAGGAAATGCATAAACAGATGTGGGGGTTGGGGTGATGGACCTTGGAGTTTCAAAACAAACACACTTCCTACAAGGGCAGGCGGTTTTTTATCATTTGTCCCTCCTATAGTTTCGAAAAATGTGGATCGGCATGCATTTTTCATGCAATAACCTACCTCATTGTGTGGAACAGATTGCATCTCCTTCCAGAAGTTTTAAAAATCTCAGAGAAGCAATTCATTCAGATAGTTCACTCCAGGCTAGAATCCTCGGTTAATGATTAGACCCAATTACAAAAACCTAGGTAGGTAGTCCGTTCTTGCCATTTTTCTAATTTGCTTCCCCCACTTTCTTTCTCTTACCAACACATTTCAAGGGAATTTCTGTTTGTGAATTTTTATGCACAACTGCACATTTTGTTGGGTTCACTTTATTCCACGTTCATTCGGGCAATTTTTAATGTGGATATGACATGATTCTTCGGCTGATATTTTTCAATGACCGGACAAATGACAAGGTTTGACACCATTCTTGATTTCATTGTGTTTGTTGTTGTTTTTTCCTGTTATTTTTTATTACTGGCCGGCAGTAAAAATTTTTTATTACTGGCCGGCAAAAATGCAAATAACAAATTTGCATTTTTGCCTCACCCTTGGGAAAAATTGGACCATATTGCCCCATGGCAATTTTACCGCAACATTGGTTGCTACCTACCTCTGCCTTACATGGCTTTTGACGCGCCTCCCATGTTGGCAAGCTGCCGTCCATTAATCATAATTGTCCCTGTTTTAAAATTGTTATGACGTTGTGCCTGGTGCACTGAACGTTTGCGCGTAAATCCATTGGCGTTGGGTTTTATTTCTAAAATGACACGGGACTTTGTCTCATGATTTCGTGGGCGGGGAACCAGCGGTGGTTCCAGTTATAAAATAAATATAAAGTGGAGACCCAAGTGTAGGGGTCTCTGAATTTTTTTGAATTTTTCTGTCAATTTTTGGCATGAAATAAATTGATGTTCTGAAGATTCGAGATTCTTTTAATTTCATGAAAATTCCCTGACTTATCTCAATTTTTTGGAAATTCCCTGACTTTTCCAGAACAAGAAAATCCCCTGACTTTTCCAGGATTTCCAGATTGCTGGACACCCTGTACGTGCATCAGTGAAACCGAAAATTAAAGCAAAAATCAAGCAAAATATTTTGGACAATTCACATCGCAAAAGGTGGAAAAAGCTTGCAGCAGCAGCGTAATTCATTGCGGAAATATGAAGCGTTCCAATTCACAGAATAACCAGGACTCCTGGGCAGCACAGATTGCAGTTCTATTGAGGTAGCGCGCATATCACACCTCCTTCCATCTTTCGTTCAAAAGTACCTTTTTGTGATTTGAAATAAAAGCAGTTTTGTTTTGGTAGGTCTCAATGGCATGGCTGTGCTGTTTCCAGGCCCCCTGAATTTGCTTAAAATTGCCACTCATCAAAGATAGAAATCTAGAATTTTTATTCTAATCCAGAAATTCTCGTTTTTGGATTTTGTTTTTTGTTATTTTTATTCAAATCTAGAGAAACCTAGTATTCCAATCATCTATTAGTCTAGAATTTTTATCTGGTTGAGAAAATGGAATAATTCTCATCATAGATTAGGTCATCTAGAAATCGCATTATAATGGGACTTCCAACAATTTTCCAATTTTTGGATAGTCAGCGGAAGATGGGAGTCAATAATAATTGCCAGTTGGTTTCATGATACTAACGTTTGCTGCCATCGTATTGAGAGTAGAGTGAAAGACTGTTCAACAGTTCTTCAATGGATGGTTTTGGATGTTCAGCTGGGAAGCAGATGTTGCACGGCCCATCACCAGAAGGCTGTAAGACACAAATTTCAAATTGTGTTAGCTTTCATAAATAAAGCACACTTTCATGCATATTGCTGAAAACGACAACTGTCTGAACATGACGTGTCACAAGATGTGTTAACACAAAATCTTTTATGATGCTAACACTGACAGTAATTACCTGAATTGAGGCCATTTTCATGTCGACTGAGTCTTTTCGGAGATGACATTTTGGCCCCTATTCTGGCCGTCGTCTCCGAGAGTACTTAGTCCATCCGAAAATGGCCTCAATTCAGGTAATTACTTACCTACAGTGTTTGTAAAACGCATCGAGGAACCCGACAAAATTTGTGTTATGCTCTCGTTAGGCTTTTTCAAATGAATGTTTCAAAAATTGGCTTTCCATAAATAGTTTATTGCATCCAATTTCACAAAGAAAAGAAAAAATAAAGAAAATAAGGTGGACGTTGTCTCTGTAAACTAGAAAGAACATTATGAGACTTCAGCCAACAAATTAAAATTTTCAGGCTCCAAAAGTAGAAACTTACATGACTTTTCTCTGGTCCCACACAGGCAAAACATTCACATTCTTCATCGTCTTTGTGATGTCTTTCGTCACCAGCTTTGTCACAGATCGTGTTCTCTCTGACACTGCAATGTTTGTGTTTGGAACATTCCGATGCTTCACCATCATTCAAACAGTTCGCCACGAGGTCATTGTCAAGTTTTAGTTGCTGCAGTCGACTATGAAGGTCAGAAATGGTGGCATTGTTGCTAATGGCAGATGCTAAAATCTGAGACCTGTCATCACTGAAAAATATAAACGCGTGATTACTGATTAACTTTTTTAAGTCCAGTTAAAATCAGCTCCTTTGTCACCAAGTCCAGGACACCATAATGTGGCGCTCTGCTTTCCATTTCATGGAGACCAGACACAAGCATGTGGATTGGCCTCAAAGTCCAGAGTGCCACATAGGGCGCTCTGCTCCATTTAAACTCGTGCCTCTGCTGCATGTCTGGTCTTTGTGTCTGGATTAGCAGGGTGCCAATGGTGGCAATCTGGTCTCGGTGCCACTCCATGAGCATTGTATCTGGTTTGTGCAATGCATCCATATGGGCGCCACGTATGGCGCTCTGGACTGGAAGAGATTAATATAGCTCTGTGGAGCAGTGGTATAACCTTTGAGGCTGTGCAACTTGTGTGGGTGCTCTAAAAGCTGGCAAGTACCGAAGTTTCGGGTTACTTTTGTCCATAATGTGATCCCTGATCGATCATCCAGCCATCAATCATGGGGGATAACTGACCCAAGTGAGGATATGTGGAAAGCATGATACAAAGAAGCGAATGAAAACGTCTGCAAACCAAATATGCCAAATTTAAATCCCAATGTCAAAATCCCAAGTGCAGTGTCAAAAATACACACTTCACCAATATTCTTTGAATGCGGGAGTTCATTGTTTGAACTCTGAGTCGTTACGTGTGAAACTGTGAGAAGCACAGCTGTTGTAAAGTAAAACAGTTTCTGAATCAGCCAAACGTTAAAATTTCTTCAAAATTCGAAGACATCTAGCATTCTCTAGAAATTCACTCAGAGGATTCATTCGTAGTAGAAGTCACTTAAAGGACAAAAAGATTACCACAGCCTTTTCCTTATCATTCAAAGCGTACCTATGGAGGAAGAAATTTTGTGATTGTCAACCGCGCATAATGCTATGCTTCTTCCAGGGGATATTACATAGGCACAAAAGATTTCTCAAATGGTGACAGGAAAAAAAATTCGGAGTCTAGCTTCCAGAAAAAAATCCACAAATCAGTGCTGTATCGTTTTTCGAACAGAATATCCTGACAAATAATCCGCAAGTGGATTTTCCTCACAATAAAATAAACACGGGTGACAAACTTTTCTAAGAGTGCCACCAACCTGAGAGTACCATCAGGAGATTTAGCTTGAAGTCGAATATCCTCTGTCGGAGGTGAAACTGCACTTTTAGAAAACTCCGAGTTATTTATCGAGTCTTTGTGCCTGCTATGACATCTTGGATTGGTATCGCTGCTCAATGGTTTCCTGCCATAACTAAGAAAAAAAGCCGAAGTGGTGAATCAGTTTGCACCAGCAACAAAACAACCTGCACACTACTTGGTTAAGAAGCCATATCTATGGTGCTGGATTAAAAACATGGGGGCAGTCAAGGACAGGTAGGAAGGCGAGCCATTTTGCAGATTTGCAACTTTCTCCAATAGTGAGCCTTGCAATCACCTGAGAAAGGCCAACTCTAATGGTTGTTCATCTCTGCTAGCTGGTCTAACTGAAGAAGGGTGAGACATAAATGCCAAACAATCAGAACAAAGATCGTGAGCAATACACACTGTATAAACTTGCTTTTGTAAACAACTGACATTTTACATGATTGCAACGTGATGCAAAGAAAAACGAATGAGCTCCACTTATTAAAAAATTCCTCATTTTGACCAAATCCATTGAAAACTTATCCGTCATTGTCTTGCAAATCAGATTTCAACGCAGATTCAAACAGTCAAGAAAAGACAAAACAACAAAGGCTAAGGCCAGCCCTGCATAGATGGTATGGACTGTTCAACGTTCTGACCACAGATTATAGCAGGTGATGACCGACAGTACAATGGCTGATGATGCAGCGGTAGGATAATGCTGTTGAGCTGCAACCTTTATGACTCATGCTTTAGCTGTTTGACAGCACTTACACTTTTTATGTTTTACAGTTTCAATCACAACAGGGGTACCCAACCAGCCAAAGCCCTGAAATAACAAACCTGTTCTGTTCAATAAGTGTTTCAGCTTCACCCCATAAAACAGACACAAGTTCCATTTCTTTGTCAAGGATGAGGACTTGTTTGACCAAATTTGACACTTCCAAGAAATCTTCACTCTCTTCTGGTGAATCTTTCAGGGATAGCTCCAACTAAAAACAAAAAAGAGAAAGTTCTGCAATCGAAATCCAACCAGGATCTGAACGTAAAAAACCCATTTCTATCTATTCATAAATTCGTAGGTAGGCCCTAGCCAGAATTTTCTCAATTTTGGCCATTTTTTTTTTTTAAATAAACGAGAATCCTAGCTAAAGCAATAAAATAAAAAGACAAAGAATCTGAAGCAATATTCGGAAAATAAGAAAGATAAAAAAGGTTTTACCAACCAATCTGCTTAGTGGACAAAGTCACTTTGCACAGGTGACACAAAGGGCTGCTTCGTTAAAGGAGAGTTGTTTTCAGCCGGCGGATTGTTTGCAGCACTGCATTCGTTAGATGCTGCTCAAATCTGACGAGAAATGTATGCTTTCGTTAGACGTCGGCCATCAATTTGTGCACTAGGCCTTTGCTATGTTGGAAAATAAACCTGCTTCTGAGGTGGTTTGAGCCTCGTAGGCAGGCTTGTCTGTACTTTCCAGGAACACTACCACAGGGTCACGGATGGTTGGGGTGGCTTTTGTCCCGACACATGGTTGCTGCTGACATGGGCCAGGCCAGGCGTGTTCAACTAGTCTCCGCTTGCTTCATCTCGTGCAGCAGAGCTGCGTGGCATCGGTCTCTCTCACCCCGTCCTTCTCATGGGCGCTCTCTCAGCGGGCAGGAGAGCGCGCTGGATCCAGACAGGAGAATGGATCGAGACTGGAGAATGACAGAGAGGCAACAAAATTGATCGTAACTATTGAAGTTTTTATCCAAAATCCATGAATTTTTCCAGGAAGGTCTTGCCAAAAGGCCCAAACGCTGCCCGCTGCTACATGGAGCTTTCACTTCATTCAGCCATTGGCTGCGTTTTAAAAAAGGCTGCGGAGCCAAGCTGAATCTCCTCTTTCTGCCCGCCACAAGAAAACCCAGCAGAGAAGCTGCAGTGCCGGGCCGCTGCGCTTCTTCATTTCTATCCTGTTTGAATGGATATCTCTGGGCTACGTAGGCTAAGGCCCCGAGGATGGCACCCTGTCAGCAGAGAGGGGTCGGGGGAATAGGTTTCAAGTCGTGTTTAGTCTCCAAAAAGTACCTTTTATTTCAACATGCAAAAGAATCGAAAACAGGAAATGGAGGAGTTCGGAATACCTGCTGACCGCCGCCTCATAATTTCGGCACGCGACGTCGGCTATAATTACCGCCGCCACCCAAACCTGATCAAAGCAGGCGGCGGAGCATGGGCGGCTGCATAAGTCAGAAAAAAAAATGGAACAGAGATGCCGTCACGACCGCAGACAGCCAATAGCATTGCAGCTTTCTCGTTAGGGGTCGCCGATCACAGAACTCACGTCTAACGAACCAACAAATAACCCCCGGGCTGTGGAATCCACGGATTGAGTGCTCTTCTCCGATTCACCAATCTTTGCTTTGAGAACAAACCGCGGGCTGGTCAACTCGCGATTAACGAAGCGGCCCAAAGAATGACAGAAATCCACATGATGGAAAATCAAGCACACGATCGGATTATAAAAAAGGTAGGAAGGTTAGTTCTGTCCATCTTGGGGCCACACCAATTGTGACCCGACCAAAGGTGGGGTACTCAATTCGAGGTTTAATTTATTTATGCCGCGGGCCGGAATGTGAAGAGAAATTTTTGGTCAGCAGACCAGCAGTGTTGCAATTTCATAGATTTCAATTGCATTTTGGGTTGAGGCTTAAAGCATTTTTAGTCTTTCGCCACAACTTAACCCTTACTTGACTATGGGGTGGTCCAATGGACCACCCAAGTCGAAAAATGGCCACAGTTTTTTGCAGGATTGTGACAGCCCCACCCTTCCATGTATTCCTCAGGCAGGGTGGGGGGGGTTCAGGGTTGAAAGGGCCAAAACATTTCCCCCAGGATTTTTTGAGTTATTGGCAAAGTGGTCCAATGGACCACCTCATGGTTTTAAATTTTTTGCCATACCATGAAGTGGTCCATTGGACCACAAGCTAAAAACTTGGAAGAGATGCAATTGTGTATTCCAAAATGAGAGATCTCTGTATCATGGATGTTGTTTTGCCAACCGTTGCCAATTCCACTAACTTTTCTGGAAATTTCTTGGTGTGGTTCATTGGACCACCTCATGGTATTCCCACAATCTGGGGGTGATCCATCAGACAACTTGAATTTTCTCAGTGATAAACAAGTAAAACCACTTTGGTTTTTGTTCTTTTCTCAAGTTTTGAGCAAATTTATGAATCTAAGGCGAAAGTGACCGACTAGGTAGATTAGTATTGTGGAATAGCTCTCAAAATGGCCGAACAATGGCGACCTACGTCTCAGCCATCTGCATCAAAGCCAATCAATGCATGTTGTCATTTCTTCTGTCCGATTTTCAATCTATGACTGGAGAAGATCTATTTTTTGACTGATTAGCCTAATTGGATCTCTAATGATGCTTTCTGAGTGGGTGGTCCAATGGACCACCTCACGGTCTAGTTTCGACTTTTTTTTTAATTTTTTTTTTCTGAAGGACAAAAACAAAAATGCAGCTTTGGACAATGCCATGCTGTTCATTGGCACTGTTTTGAAGAGTGTGGGTGATATTTTGGAATTTGTAATAAGAACCAGTGTTTTGTGATGTTTTGTAAAAAACCAGTATTTTTTATGCGCATAAAGCACCAACCATTCACCAGTTCAGAGCAGTTAAAAAAAAACAAAGACTGCATTCATCATTGTTCCCACATAAAATAAAATCTCACATCGAAGTTGAAAGTTTGAAATTATCACACTGTTGAAATGTCTAACTGAATTAAAAATTTAAGGTCACAAAGATGACACTGTAAAAACAAGGCAAAATCACGTTTTTTGACCTATCGCATCCAAAAAATATGGGAAGGATCGGTGCTATCTCAACCAAAATTTGGGTCTGACCTCAAAATTGATCAATTAAAATATAAATTGACTCCATAACATGCTTATTAGCTTAGAAGTGGGGGAGGTCCAATGGACCACCGCATGGTACTCCACGGTGCTAAAAGAGCACGGTAAAGTAAGGGTTAAACACAAGCTGCATGCTTTTTGTAGACATCAATTTACAACCCTGAGGTTACCGAATAACTTTTAAACACATGAGATTGGCAGAGAAGATCAATGATGCAAAATTTAATATGAAAAATAACCCGATAGAAAATACTTCGCGGGATTGGGTTTGGTTAATCAGAGACGAGTATTTTGTTTGATCTAGACGAATCGCCAAGTGAGCCATATCCCAATTTTGTGTATGGAAAAATCAAAATAAAGTTACTTTACCCCAACCTAACCAGCCAAACCTGCACTATTTTGACCCACCAAACCCATCCATTATTTACCTAAACTATTTTCATGGTTCAGAGGGTTTTCCAACTTTTTGTCGATCGGGAGTTTTTGTATGGGTTATGATGGAAAAGTGCCCTAATTCGTGCAGATTTATCAAGTGCAGGCATTGCGTTGAAAGTCCTCAAAATTTCGTCCTTTGCATTCCTTTTCTTCGTGTCGAAAGGAAATTTGCCTTTTTTCACCGCGCCAGAACATTGACTCAACACCGCAGCAACCGCAGATTGGCAGGAACTGAGCAGATTCCGAAATCGTTGATTTTCAGAGAGCCCAATTTGGGCCTTTGGATCATCTAAATTTGGACCAAATTGATCCAGTTCGCTACCAGTCCACTTCTGCCTCATTTTATTCCTTCCAACTTCCGTTCTTGACGATTTTGCTGCCGCATTTCAAAAAAGCTGTCAATATTTTAGGGGGCTCAGGGGCTGTCATCGCAATTTTTACAACTGAAAAATACCAAATTGATCCAAAAGCGCACAAAATGCATGCTGTGAAAACTCCGTCCTTTAGATCCACTGCCAGGACTCCACTCCATGGAATATTCCGCTGGGGCCCCGTCCGCATTGGCCCATGCATTCTACACCTGCTGCTATCCACTTTAGAAGTTTCCTCGAAATTTTTTCCGATGTGCTCTCAGGGCATTTAGGGTGGCATCAGCCTCACAGTCAAGAAATGCCCCGCAGCGGCTCCTCCCCAGCATGTGCTATTAGCTTGCTCTGGTGGGAAATTTGGCCTCTGGAACACCAATTTTGCCCCCAAAATGAACCCGTGGGCTTCGCCCCCTGGACCACCCATCAGGGGCCCTGCCCCATAGACCCCAATTACTCGTGAAATCCACGTCCAGACCCCACGTCTGGGCTGCACCCAGATCCTTTGATGCAACAAGCCTCCTTGCGTTCTCGTTTTATTCTATCTTTGAACTCTGACTCTCGCCCGGCAAAAAAGTTCGCGTGGTTTTGGCATATCCTGGAGGCTGGTGGTGGTGGATTTCACCCAAAAATAAAAACAAAAATTGACACAGAGGAAACTGGAATGCACGTTTTGCATCGCATGCTCTGCATCCATTCCATTCTTTTGCCAACGTGGTGGCGCATGTGTGGCAGAAAAAGTAAACACAAGTTGGAGCCATTTTGGCGCTATGTTCATTTTATTATTTTATTAAACTTTTATTATTTTATTAAACTTCTTTGGTTATATAAGTCCCGGTGGCTGGGCAACTTGGAAAACTGGCACCAAAGCATCAAAAGAGACTGGCTCTCATCTCATCGTTCTGAATTTCAGGTCCCTAGCGACAAGATTTATTGCAAAAATACTCCGACCCAACAAAAATGACCTTTGACCTTTTGGGGGTCATGAGTTCCGGCAGGTGGACAACTTGGAAAATTCGCACAGGAGCTACACCAGAGACCGATTCCCTCCACATATGTGACAAATTTCAGGTCGCTAGCACTAAGATTAGTAGCAAAAATCGATCAAACGAATGGAAGTGGTCTTGGATAATTTGGGCTCCATAATTCCAGGCCGGTGGTAAAACTTGGAAAATCAACAGTAGAGCTTCTCTCCACATGTGTTGGATTTTGTTGCTGGCACCGAGTTCAGTGGCAAAAATCAATCGAACCAGGAAGAACTGACCTTTGATCTTTTCGTGTGATTTTTCTTTTGAAGAAATGGGAGAGCTGAATAACACAAGGAGCCTGATATGTCTCTCATTCTGAATGAGCAAGTTACCAACATGTTTCCTTGCTCACAACACAGTAAAACTGCAAAGTTCAAAAAATAAAAAAACAGTTTCGACACCCCTGATTTGTCCATTTGAATTTGAGTTTGGATTTGTCAATTTGGAGACAACTTCATTCACCTACATCTAGGCAATGCAGAATTCAATTGTGAAGAATAAAAGAGGAAGTCTTTTTGGAAAGCATAAACTACATATCGGCGTACCTGATCAAGGACAAGGGGAAGCTGGGTCTGGATGCGTGGATCAGTGTAGATGCAGCTGTTAAAGAGATGCTTATTCAAAAGTCCCCAATCTAACTGATAAGGAAGCAGATGTTTTATTTCGATCGGTAAGATGGCAGGAACGGTCTGTTCAGAAGCAATCTTCAGCTGATGATAGCCACTTAGAAGTGCTGAAAAGCAATGTGAAAAAAAATCTTAACAATCACAACAACAATCTTGACATATCACAACAAGTGATGATTCCTTCAAAAATGTCAAAACTTCAATTCATTGTTCACTTTCTGTGGATAGGTTGCACGAGATACAAAGGGCAAGTATTGTAAGGAGGGATAAACAGAATTGGAGGGAGGCCCATACATTCAAACACAGGGGAGAAGAGTTCCCAGGGAGTCAATCATAGAAGGTGAAAGAAACACCAGCATGAAGAGCAGGATGACAGAACGAAATTGGGGTTCTCCTGTGGGGGGATTTATCCTGGGGTACAGAATGTCAAGACGTAGAGGCCCAGCAACACACCTGAGTGGACATTGATCTTAGCCTGTTTGAGATGACCCAGTTAAAGAAAGAATTTTAACCCAAAACCTGGCGGTGACATGTACACATGACTCATTTTATTTGCCATAAGCTGGCGGTTGGTTTGCCAAAAAAATTCAAAAAATTTTTTTTTAACCTTTTACCCATCTCCGAAACCTCTTCTTCGCAATCACAAAGAGTCCAGATGTCAATTCCAGCTGCAAGGCATCAAGAATGACAGATGAAGGGGTAAAAATCGGTGTCATGTACACATGACGGCTTCCCAAAAACTCAATTTTGGGACTTGGACACGACCCCTAATTTTTTTTTTTTGATCTTCAGATTGTTTGTGCTAAAGTCAACTTTTCGGATGACACCCAGTGTCATCCGAAAAGCGTTAAAATTAACCGTTTAGCCGGAAAGTGGCGAAAAAGCCTTCAAAAACTGGTTTCTTTTTCCAATGCGAAATCCACGAAATCGGTGTCATGTGTACATGACGTATTTGGCCACATTTTTGTGCCCTAAACTACTCTTGACAAGGTTAGTCATAGGTACTCTGAAGTCAAAGAGTACAAATACATATACTTTTTTACACTTATTCATGCTGGATGACTAAATAAGTGTGAAAATATGCATTATCAGTCTTGATTTGTTGGAGAAAATCATTGATAATGGTGTTGGCATACCTCACAAAGGTTGAGGCAACTGAATACTCCCAGGATGAGCGCACCATATGGCTTTGCCGGTAGAGAAAGAAACCAGAATCTTTATGAGCATTTTTCTCCCATTTCATTTTATTTTTCTCTCATCAAGCCATATATAGAAAGGGGTAGAGCTTTTGTCGGCGTTTTCAACACCATTGGGGGTCCATTGCTTTGTCTACGAACTCACTGGATGTGATTTTCGAAGTTTCAATTTTTCCAACTGCTTTGCTATACAATCTAAAGGCCCACAAGTTCAAACTGAAGCTAGTGGATAACATGTAGCAGTGTGGAAGCAGGTCCGATTAGAGCTTGTGCGTGCTTTTGGTGTCAAAATGATGCATAGGCATCAGCAATGAACGTCCATCTAAAAAGTATCGAATCGCAGCATGGTTTACAGGTAAAAACTTGGTGCAAAAGATGGTGTCATGTGTACATGACACCGCCAGGTTATGTCTTCCTACCCCACCGCCAGCCAGAGGGTTAAGAAAGATTTTTAACATTGAGTAAATGGGACCAAAATCGCATAAAAGCAGAGAAACCCCTCCCCACTTGGGTCATTCTTTTCATTGGCATCGGCCGCCGAAGGCCCTCTCGGGTAGTACACCGAAAAACCATCTTCACGAGATGAGATCCTGCTCCCGTCTCGAGTTTTGTACCTATTTGTCTGTGCCCTGATCATTGTTTGTGTCTGCCCAGCTGAAAGAAATCGTTGTTCGACCTTATCCGCAATTAAAAGTTAGTAATCGTTTCATTATATGGTGTTATTACTTCTTCACGCTTGAGTTGGTCACCTGCAAGCTGCTGAACCCGGATTGTTGAAATTCATTGTCCAGAAGGAGTGCTTACAGACCATCACTGATTGGAACCACATTGTTGCAGTGAGAGAGTTTAGTTGTGCTGGGCAAGAGAAGGACAGACTTGAGCGAAGAGATATTGATAGAGATATTGGTTTCAGCAATATTTTTGGGGGGGGGGTGTAAACCAGAGATTTCACGACTGCTAATCCGTATGATTTTCCGACTTCCCGACGCAGCGTTGCGCAAAGCGCAACGCCGGAGGTGGGGTTCGGGGAGGGGGTGTCCCCCTCCCCGAAGGGGAAATTTTTTTTTGAAAAATGGAACACATTTTTGGAAAAAATCTTGCAAAGGTTTTTGTCGCAAGCACCATCTGCACGCCCCGATTGAATTGACCTACTGAATTGACTTTACTCATATAAGACTGATATCTATCCATGATTTTATTAAACAATCATATTGCATATGATAGCGCGTTTCTTCATTTCGGCACCCCCACTGACAGCAGACAACCAGAAATAAGCCAGTCAAATTTACCTTGAAACAAGCATAAGCGTCACTTTTTATTTGATCACTTTTTTATTTGAAAAGGTAGTGCAGTGACTGATTCATTTCGTTTTATAAAAAACCACAACAGAAAAAAATTCTTTTTTTTTGTTTCATTTCATTCTCATCAACACATATAAAATGAAACATGATTTGATGTTTTGATGTACCATAGTCCCTATTTTTGGATTTTGGTTTTTTTTTTTTGGAAATTTTGAATCTTTCCTCATAAGTTTAATAAACAAGGATGCATTGTATGCAACGTGGAAAAAAACGCAACAATCACTTGATAAGCTCAATGAAAACGTGGGTTTTGTCGATTGCGCAAATGAAAATGAATTTTTGGTACCGATGACAGTTTCCGAGTAGGTACTGGAACTTCTAGGTCGGAAAAAATTTTGTACTAACTCCGCTTCGCTGGAAATTTCCATTTTCATTCGGTCGGCGAACTTGACGTCAAGTTGGCCGACCCAATGAAAATGGAAATTTCCTGCGAAACGGAGTTGGTAGGTACAAAATTCTTTTTCAGCAGTACCATGCGGTAGAAAATTTGTACAAAATTCCTGTCCAGTCTGATTTTTGTTACCGATGACGGTTTCCGAGCACTGGAATTTGGGTCAAGTTGGCCGACCTTATGAAAATGGAAATTTCCAGCGAAACGGAGTTGGCATAAAATTCTTTTTCAGCGGTACAAAATTAGCACAAACAAAATTCATGTCCAATCGGATTTTCGGTACCAATGACGGTTTCCGAGTACTGGAACTTCGGTCGGCCACCTTGACGTCAAGTGGGCCGACCTAATGAAAATTGAAATTTCCAGCGAAACGGAGTCGGTACAAAATTTTTTCTCGACGGTACCGTAGCCATAAATGATGAAGTTGAACAGCTTCGGTGGTCGCTGAGTTGCCTGCGTTTGGCCGCGCATTGTCGCTAGCATCGCAATACGCTGGCCGCATTGTTCCTTTTCGCACGCTGCAGATAGGGTTTTCTCGAAGTGGACGCTACATTTTTGTCATTATTTTCGAAACAAACCGGCCGATTTTCACGAAATTTACATTTTTGGAAAGCGGACAAAACAAGGAACATGCGCATGTAATTGTTTGTATTCCTTTTTTTGTGAGCAAGGAAATAGTCTCCGAATCGGTTGGTTTGGTTGAAAGCGATGCAAAACATGCAGCGCGATCAGTGAAAGACTCGGCTTTTTTCACCAAGTAACTGCGCAAATGGAATGGTAGGCAAAATTTCCTTGCAGACCACACTGTCTGCTGATTTTTCTTGGACCACATGCAGACAATCTCCGCCCATCGCGCAGTGACCCTCAGCCAAGCAAATTACACAGAGCAAGCCAATAATTACAAAAGAGTTCCAATCACAGACAAACAAGGCGGAGCTTATTTCGAAGCAAAATGATTCCACGAATTCCAGAATGAACAACTTTGTGTTATAAAAAGCGTTGGCTGGGAGAAGAGGAAGAAAACCGACAAATTTTTTTGACTAAAGTGCCTTCATTTTCAGAATAGTCCGCACCAAAACGAAGGCGATGAATGGTCTGCACCAAAAAACTCCCGATGATGAGATTCAAACCCGCGATCTTCTGATCTCATGAGACCAGAGCTCTACCACTGAGTTTCCAGCGCTTTCCAGAACTTCAGTTCTCCAGTCGAGCTTGATATGAAAAAACTTGAAATAAAAAACTCGTATTTTCAGGCAAAGAATTTTGAACAAATTGGACAAAATTCTTTGCCTGAAAATACGAGTTTTTTTATTTCAAGTTTTTTCATATCAAGCTCGACTGGAGAACTGAAGTTCTGGAAAGCGCTGGAAACTCAGTGGTAGAGCTCTGGTCTCATGAGATCAGAAGATCGCGGGTTTGAATCTCATCATCGGGATTTTTTTTTAACTTTCGTATGGCACATATTTGCTTAGACAAAACATTTTTCAGATGAAAAAACAACCTAGATATGATTTTGAAATTTTCCAGACATGAATTCGTGTGGCTATTTTCCGCAGTTGTTGGCAACAATAGCAGATGTGGCCTCAAGCCATTGCAAAGGGAGGGCCAGCGAAATTTCAGATCAGCGCGGCTGCACCAGAAGTGCACATTTTAAAAGCAGAAGCGGCACAACCAGCAAACCAGTCAGATCGTGGTGACAGAAAATTGTAAAATCTCAGAAAAACAGAATTATCTAAAGATTGAGAGTGAGAACCGACAGAGTTTCGAAAATTGAGGCCCCCAGCTCAAAATATCCGAAAACGAATTTTTGCACATCCCTGTTTGTAAAAAGGGCGCGGATTCTTTTCAAAATGAACAGCCTTTTAACCATTTTGGACACCAGGCGATTCGCCCCGTGGACTTCCAGAGTGATTGTTGCCAGTTGCAGTGAAATCACTTGTAGATGACGGGCGGTTCAGAAATTCGCCTCAAGTCACACAACTCATTTTTGTTGTGGACACGAAGTCGGGGTTGGAAATCCCGCTTTTGCGACACTCGATGTTCAATTTTCCGTTCTCCGAAACACACTATTTCCAGGCTGTTTCCGTGCACACGATCGAACGCGCATTGCGTCCATTGACATTTATTTTGACAAGACCACCTGATGAAGGCTCGCTTGCGAGGAATTGCTTTTTGTCATTTCTCAAAAAGCTGGGGACTTTTTGGAGGTCGAAAAAAAACTGATTTTGGACAGCGACTAACATCTGGAGGAACAGCCAGGCACAAAACAGGAAGTTATTTCTACTCGATTGTCCACCACCAAGAACTGAAAAAGCAGCAGAATTCAGAAACGCAGGAACTTGAACGACAGACTGGTGACAGCAGACATTAAACAGAGCGCGACGGACACACCTTGGACACCGACCGAGTGGGCGGCACAGGCTCAAGCAGCACATGATGGAGGCAGCAAGAAGAGGCAGGAGCACCGTTCGTACTGAGAATCACAACAGTCAACCCTGAGTCAACAAAGCCTGTGGAGGAGGCTCAGAGAGCAACATTGCACACTTCAACTGGGATGGGTTGGGAGGTGAATCATCCAAAAACATGGACATTGCGCTCATCTCTGATCAGCGTTAAAAGCTTCAGTTGTTCTTTTTCCCGTCTTGTTTCGAACGACCTGCGCTCCGGCGGGAGTCTCCTTGAACTTCGTGATTTCACAATGGCGGTCTCAGCTGTTCAACTTCATCATCTATGGCTACGACGGTACTTTACAGTACAAAATAGCTGTTATAGTCAATTTCGCTGGCGGAAACTCAGGTCGGCTAACTTGACACACGTGCCCAGACGTCCGAGTATCGGAAATCAAAACTTGCAAAAAAACGGGCAGGGCATCGGCTGTAGCGCGTGGCCGTGGTGCGACTGGTTGGCCGACGGCCGACTGCCCAAAAACATTGGGGGTGTCACACCCCCCAACCCCCCCCCCCCCCAAAAAAACCGCCATGATTGCTGCGGGACCCTTACCGGCAATTTGAGTGACCAAATCAGAGTGATCAACCCAAAACACGAGGGTGCATATCGGCATTTTTCTTTTTCCTTACAGTGTGCATCAAAATCAAACAATGCCCATTTTCTGAAACAATGGTCTCAGACGACTGGTGGATTTTCAAGGATAAAAAATGCTGAACTCATCTGAGTGATCGGGAACCCCAGTGTCTTGCCTGATTAATCACCATCCGGTGATGCCAAAATGGTCTTGATAGAAAGGTGTGTAATTTCCAGCCTCATTGATCTAGGTACCCCAATTATTATAATTTTAATTTTTATGTGGCAGAAGAGCCTAGCCAAGAGTACAAGGAAACACCCATTACCACAAAATGCCTCCTGTCAGTTTCAGAACCATTCATTAAGAACAGAAGGAATTATCACCCAAAGATCTGGAGGACATTATTTTGTGATGCAGCTAAGCGGCGATAAAGACAATTTATTCGCAGGTTGTCGGATGTCGGGACATGTAATGTGGATCCCCATTGGTGTATCATTGCACCTCTCTTATGATGTGCTGCTGCTCGCTCGTCCTTAACAGACACACTGTTGTCTCATTCCACAGGTATGAATAATGGCAGTTACCTGTTATATGTCGATATCTTTGTTCCTACCAATTATTAATGAACTGAATGTCTGCACCAAATGTATAGCATTTGATGCAATGAGCAGGGCAACAGTGTGACGCTTTCTTATCTATTTTAACAGTCCAGATCAGGCCAAAAATGGTTGGAAAGCAGTGTGATAGTTCTTTCTCCATTAAAGAAACTCTACTTTTAGAACTCTCAAAATGTCAGAAAGAGAACTCACCATTCAGGAACTTTTCAACATTCTGGATGTTCCTTGCATTATCTTTCTTGCCGGATGATTGAGCTTCCAGTGTGGCAGTCAGCATTTCCAACAATCTAACTTTAATTTCGACCACGAATTCCTGCAAAATATTCTCCAACCGGTTGATCAAAGGCAGTGTTTCTTGAACAGATAACCTGAATGAATTATTGAAAAAAAAAAAACAGAAAAATTGCGGTAAAATGGCTGGATTTACACCACCACTCAAATTTTTATACTTTTTGATTTGGAATGATAAAAACCATGTCAAGAAATCACCACCTGCATCAAGAAATTCCTGTTGAGTCATTTAGAAAATTAAGGGCATGGCTTTCCTCCTGTGAGCAATTTTACTGGCCACCAGGCCCCAAAATATGAGATAGGCCTATTCAATTACCATTCCCCATCTGATGTGAATTTGCATGCCCCAACAACTGCATCCGAAACCGCATGCAGGCTGATCTTTAGGCGAGTAATGTGACTTATCTTGCATTTCCAGAAATGTGATGAAACCCAATTTCAGTTTCCTGGGTCCGTGACCGAGGTGATGCACTGGATGCACCCAGGTCCTGGACTCAGGTGAAACCATGTATGCACCTGGGTTGCAAGTGAAACCATTCATGCTCCTGGGTTACGACAGTTGGACTCCAACTACAGTTGGACGTCCAAGTTCCAACTGCGTTGGATGGAATCACAGCATCGTGAGCTGAATGGTTATCTGTCGGCTGTTCCACTCTCTCACATCAATGCCTCCTGATTGGTCCACTTTTCTTTTAAAGAAAAACCAAAAATAATTTGATCTCGCCTACACTACGACACATTCATCTGTAGGTATCTGCAGCAATACCTACTATCCTAAAATAGGTACTGCAACTATGGACTGTGGCAGGTCAATGACAAACCACTCCTCCCTCCCGCATCGCGGAAGTCACCGCTTTCAAAATTGACAATTTTTCAGATGCCAGTTTAGGCTTTTGCCTTTGCAATTACTCGTAATTGTACAACATCATGCACCAGCACCCTGCAGGTAGAAAATATTCAAAATCCCTCTATAAAAAATGTCTGTTGGTTTTGACAGAAATGACGAATGGCAAACTGGTAGGTACCTATGTCTGATTGGCAAGCAAGCAACAAAAAAGAAATTATGTATCGAGCAATAGATCAATGCAGTGTGGAAAGGATGGCAAACCTCTGCACCAATTCTTGCATCCGGATCATGTCAGGTATTTCCATTCCCGGTGAACAATTTTCCTTGAGCTGCATGGAAACTCCATTCAGACAACCCTCAAAAGAGAGACGGTAGAGCAGGCGGATGTCCTGCCTAAACTCACACCAGGCAGCCTGCAGTTGTTTGATGTCCACTGTCGAATCGGTACCGTCTCTGAAGGAGATAGGAGATGAAAAATGGAATAGGTCAAGATTAAAACAACTTCAACACTGGGAGAAGAAACTTGCAGTTGCCAGTTATTTAATTGCAGTGGATTACGTGATATGTGCAGGCCAACACTGAACTTGAGCAGATTGAGTACGACTATTTACATAAAGGCAGGGGACTACTGGTCAGGCCCAAGCTTGCACGACACAGACAAAGCACAGCAGCTGACGGAAGAGTTTCTCTGGTTCTGTTAGCAGAAAAAACGACTGACTGGAGATCGATTTTGCTCTTCAAGTCGACTTGTATATGGGAATCAAGTCAATTAAATCAGGTCAATTAAAGTTCCTCATCAGGCACTGTTCCCCATTCCTCTGAAAGAGGCAAATCCACAGTCCATTTCTCATTCTGGAATATTCCACCACGACGCTGGACCCCCATTTGCAGTGCCATATCAATGCAAAAGAAGCTGTCCAATGTAAAGCAGTGAGATTTGTGTCCGGTGATTTCTCCTTCAAGAGAGGAGCTTGGATAGGATACCGTTGCTGTTAGGAAGCAGTATCTTGGTTCCATCTTTAGGAAATGTGTCCTTAACCGGTCAAGCCCGGCGCCCGTACACCTTACGCGCTCAAAAACTGAACTGATATCCGACTGACGTAAGGTGTACGCGTGTTTAAAGCTGTGGCGATTTGCCGACTGACATACGCCGTACGCGCGGGAATACCATGCATTCAAATGGGTTTATCGCCGCAAATGCGGCAAATCGCGTTGGCTGAAATTTTCATAGTCTGAAAGTGGAATAAACAGCGATCCAGACGACGTTTATTCCACCAAAATTGGTCCAACCGTTTCAAATTGGTGCAATTTTCAAATTTCCCAGGTTTTTGCTTGAGTTCCTGTTGAAGGCACCTTTTTTCGCGATCGAACGACATCTGCCGGCCGCCGAAATTTGAATTTTCGAAAAGTTGAAAGACGCGCGATTAAGCAGACGCTTATTTCACTCGATTTGCTGCATTCGTTTTGAAATGGCGTCTTGTTGAAATTTCCTGTTTTTTCCAGTTTTTGCTCAATTTTGGTGCGGTTTTCAGTGGTTTGTGTGTGTTTTGGCCAGTTTTTTTTTGTGCAAAAGTGTTTTTATTGGTTGAAAACATCAAAATATGAGTGATTTTATTGACACAGAGCAGAAATCTGGCTTGGTCGGGCGGGAAATGCATGCAGTTCTGCTTTTTCCCTTTTTGAAAATCCTTGCAAAAATTATTAATTCCGGCGGGAGCGACACTTTTTGGTGCCGAAAATTGCGGAATACCATTGCAAATGCCGAATTCGTAATTCCGGGCTTGAGGGGTTAAGAAAGGGTGGCTGGGCTAACTTCGGTGGTCCTTTCACCACAATGGATCCACAAGGGCCGGCGACGTTGTATTTTTTACACCATCCTGACTTTCTAAAAACGTGGATGGGATTTCCTTTCTAAACTGCTAAATCTTTTTTTTTTTTTTTGGAATTGGATGATTTCCACTGATCTGCTAAGTTTGTCCCAGGATGCACAGTCAGGAAGCTAGGTAACCATCTAGGCAGTGGCATGTGGCAGGGGGGGCAGCCTGCCCCTCCGGTCGGGGAACAAAATGTTTGTCAGTAAAATTTAGAAAAGTTAATTTGTATCAACAACGTAAAACGCCGTCAACTAGAATTTTCCAAAAAAGGCACGCAACATTTCAATTTTTCATTTTTTGTCAATGCCAAAGATCTCCAACCAAACAATGGAATGACATGACATATGCCTCAGGCCTCTACGGCAAGCCAGGCAGCACTGCACTGCAGCCATTTTTACCGACGGACAAAGGATTGCTGCCGGAACCATTTTTTTGTAAAATGGGCTCTGGGCGGACCGTCGACATTGTGCCGGTGTCGGAAAAAAAACAGGAAAAACTTTCGACGAAAAAGTGTCGGCCAAGGACGTCCGTCCAATGTGGAACTCGTGCTAATGCTGTCGGTCGGACGACACATTTTAGGCAAAACATCAACAGTGGCAAACCGACAGATGTGCTCCATGCTGGAGAACCTTGGCCTTACGAAAAGTCCGGAAGTTGAGAAAAATGCCCACTTATCGAAAATTATTGTTTTTAAATGGATGTGGATAATTTTTAACTTTTGTGGCCCGGGCGGCGGGTTTCTTTCCCTGTTCTGGGAATTCCAAGTTCTTGGCTTTGTTTGGTATGTTTCATTTCGGAAACATGCAAGAAATGTTTTGACTTTGCTTGGAATCTTAATCCGTTTCGGACGTGGCCGATGATGGCAGTGTATTTCCCAAAAATGAAGAGCTTGCTGATGACATTGACAACGATGACAACATTTCATCCTCATCCACTGGTCCCAGTGGTCCCACCAACCCAAAAGTCTTCAAGAGTGGCAATGGAGATACTGATGAATTGGAATTCAAAGACGTAAGCCTTTAACTCGATTTTGCTCGCTGTTTGCTGTGACTCGAAGCTCAGTAAGTGAAGTAGTGACGGATCCAGCTTCCCACATGACAGAGGGGGCAGTCACCTCCGGTGGGCGGTGTGGGGTATGAGTGAAAACCCCACCAGGATTCCAAAGCGCAGCGTCCCTTGGCACTGAATCTTGAGGATGAAGTCCGTCAGTGGACCCCTGGACCGAGAAATATGAAATTTTGGAATTCATTTTGGATGCAAAATTGTGTATTTTCTTTTCCTTAAAAAATCGACAAAAAATTTCTGCCCATGCCCGAGGTGAGTATACCACCATCAGCCTGGATCCGCCACTGAAGTGAAAAGTTTTCATTTTACTACCTGTGCTTTTCTTTATTTTCATGATCTTTCGTGACCAGCATGTCCGCAAGTTGCCCATCAGTTTAAATGTGATCATTATGATCCATTTCAGCAAAATGAAAATGACCAAATTGGGACATGACATGTGTTTCGTTTTATTAAAATAGACAGAATTTTAGGAAATGCATGTCCAAACCCAAACGGCCAACTCATAAGAAGTTGGCCATTGGGGTTTGGACTCGGTGCAGTGGCGCACTCCGCTCGTCGGTAAAAAATTGTCAAATTAGTTCACATGTCGGTAAAATGTTGCAGCCTGCCCCCGCTGGAAAACATGCCCCAGCACGCCACAGCATCTGGGAAAGCATTTTGGTGGGCATTCTGGCTCCATGCACCTATGAATCATTTTTGGAAACCCTGCAGATAAAGCTTGTTTGTTCAGTTGCTGCAGCAACGAACATTTTCATTTTCAGTTCCACATATCTTTGGCATGCAGATCTGCTTTGGGACGGTGCTGATCAGCCTGATCCTCGGTTCCCGACAACTCTACTTCAGTTAGGGCCGGTCATCCTTCAATGTTGTTTGCAAGGGGGAAGGAACCATTGTCTTGGAGTCTGTCCCATCACGCAGGGCTGCAAAAAGTCATTTGGAGCACTGGAGCACAAATTTTGGAGCCTGGTCAAATTTTGCCGATGAGCTTTTTTTGCTCGTCAGCTTTTTTCCTAGTCAGCCCGTTTTTGCTCTGGTCGAAAAATCCAATAAGTGTTTACTTTGCTCACCAAGCTACATGTCTTTCCTTCCCGGATGAAAGTTGGAGAGCTTTTTTTTGCTCTCCAGCCCATTTCGATCCCGGTCGCCCCACAATCGTCCCGGGAGCAATGCTCCTGTGATCCCGACTTTTTGCAGCCCTGCCATCATGGATGTCCATCGCTGGAATGAGTCCACCCTCCATATGGAATTTGGAATCGCAAACAATTATTAACACAGCAGAAGAATCTCACAAAGTTGGCACCACAACTTAATGTCACAATCTGGATACAAGGTTCCCAGCATTAGTTTTTCAAAAGCACGTGTGCCAAATTACCCCCCTCACCTATGGTGGTCTTCCAACACAAGATATCAGCAACCTTACCTCAATTCGGAAGCATTGTGGGTGGCTGTTGCTATCCTGCTTTGTTTGGAGCCATCGACATCAGGACTTCTAGAAGAATGTTCACCGCTCTGCAAAAAAAGAGGAGAAAAACAGGCTTAGCACATGGTGTAAAAATTTCAAAATGATATCAGCGCAAATCATTGTTCCGTCATATGTCAACCTAGTGATCAAAATGTGAGTCGCATCACGGTTTTTCAGTCTATCCTTGCAATTTGGCTGTGCTTTTCAACTTCTATTCCGATGCAGATCCCCTTTTTCCAACCAAAATTGGGCTGCACGACCATCTAATCACATCCTGGCAGGTCCAAGGCCAAAATGTGCATCAAATGATTTCCTTGTGGGTTAAATTCAAAGATAAATTCAAAAAGTAATCTTGCTTAAATTTCAAATAAATAGCAAGATTAAAACAAATTTTGATTGTTTTTTCTGACTTGACACAGCAGGGCATGTGCTAGCTTTGCTTTTTTGATGGGAAATAGCAAGCCAATTTAAGTCTTATCCTTGTCAGACAATTATCACCAAGCTTAGCTTTCCAATGGAAAAAAGCCAATTAAAACATTATCTTTGACATGCAGATCAATAATTTCCGAAGGGCCAGATCATTGATCCACTAAAACAGTAATTTTCTGTCACCTATAGGTCTTTGAAATGGAAAATGATTGAGCCACCTAGATTAACCGGACAAGCCCGATTGCCGTACGCCATACGCGCCACAAAGTGCTACGGACAGCTCCGATTGCCGTACGGTGTACGCACGTATAAAGCTGTTGCGATTTTCCGACTGCCGTACGCCGTACGCGCTCAATTCCCATGCAATTAAATGGGTTTATCGCCGCAAATGCAGCGAATCGCGTCGGCTAAAATTTTCAAAGTCGGAAAGAGGAATAAACAGCGATCCAGACGACGTTTATTTCACCAAAATCGGTCCACCCGTTTCAAATTGGCGCAATTTTCAAATTTCCCGGGTTTTTGTCTTGAATTCCTGTTGAAGGCGCCTTTTTTCGCGATCGCGCGACATCTGCCGGCCGCCGAAATTTTAATTTTCGAAAAGTTGAAAGACGCGCGATTTAGCAGACGCTTATTTCTCTCGATTTGCTGCATTCGTTTTGAAATGGCGTCGTGTATAAATTTCCTGTTTTTTCCAGTTTTTGCTCAATTTTGGTGCGGTTTTCAGTGGTTTGTGTGTTTTGGCCAGTTTTTTTGTGCAAAAGTGTTTTTATTGGTTGAAAACATCAAAATATGAGTGATTTCATTGACACAGAGCAGAAATCTGGCTTGGTTCAGCGGGAAATGCATGCATTTCTGCTTTTTCCATTTTTCGAAAATCCTTGCAAAAATGATTAATTCCGGAGGGAGCGACACTTTTTGGTGCCGAAAATTGCGGAATACCATTGCAAATGCCGAATTCGTAATTTCGGGCGTGAGGGGTTAAGAGGTACGGTAGGCCTAATCGACGAATATGCGGCCCACCGGATTTGGTGCGCACATAAACAGCCTAACAAAATCTAAATTAACCTATTCTAACCTAACCTAACCCTTTGAGGGTGAGTTAGGTTAGGTTAGATTGGGTTAGGATAAATTATATTCGGCCGCTCATGGACCGACCAAATCTGGTGGGCCACATATTCGTCGATTACCGATAAAAAAAAAAGCCAAACAAGGAAGGAAATTACCGACCTCAAAAGTAGATAGCCAAAAAGAAATCCAAACAAGATCTGCAAGATTTAATTTTAGACCAAGCGACAAATACAACCGCTGGGCTTATGTTCCCAAATTAAAGGGGGACTTAGCCCAAATGTACCTACTTTTTGCATAAAAACTATTTTGGGGGTTTGCGGTTTCAGATGTAGAGCAATCTGACGAACACAATGTAAAAACCCAGACAATGTCTCAAATGGTTTTCATACCTACTGTTATATTTTTTCCATAGCAGGTCAGCATCACTTTTCAACCGTTCTTGATGCTTATTTCCCGCAATTAGGTATTGTGGTTTTGCCTGCATTTTAAAAAAACCTTTGCACGCTGCTTGGTCAAAAATCGTATTGGAGAGATAAAAATTGGCTCACTTGTGTACCTATCGGCTATCTTACACTGCCTCATAATTCAGAATTTTTACTTTGTCCTTCCTTGGACCATTTCATCCATCTGGTGTTCACTATTATTATAGTTAGCAAAATAAAAAATCATGATTTCATCGAATTCTGACAAGCAACTACTGCACATGAGGGCAGAGCTGGCATGAAAAACAAAACATGTGCTCCCACCACCCAAATTTGATGGTACTTTTCATCAGATAGATACCTAGAGAAAAGAAAAATGCCACACACCATTTTCCGGCAGTACCTAGGTAGGTACGTACCTAGTTGCTAAAATCCACACTTCAAATCTTCCCTTGATTAGGCCCCAGCCTAGCTAATTCTGAAAGCAGGCCCAATATCCGAAAACAGATTTGCGAGAGTTGGTCCGACTTCTTTGGTCACTGTGCAAATTTTCACCCTGATTGGTGAGTGAACATTGCTCTTGGCACCGAAATTTTGGTGGAGTCCCACAACAGGAATTTTACATTGAACATTCGACAGTAATGCATGGAAAAAATCACATTCCTGGACTCTTTTGTCGGAAATTCACTTACTGCTTCATGAAACAAATCCATTTTCAGCAAAAAGAAGATGTTTACTAACCAGCCTATCACCCATTCCACTTCGAGTTGGAGAGTTTATGGAGCCAGGCACAGATCCTGAATCCCCGGTTCCCGATTTGCGATCATCTTGATCAAGATCAGAAGCACATATTTCATCAGCAAGGCTGGCAGATTCCAAGCATTCCTCATTGCCATCAGAAAATTCATCTTCGGGGGATCTTTCCTTGGCCAAGTATTGACCCATAACTCTGGAGTTCGTTCCCGAGTCAGATGTTTGCAAAGTGCTCATTATCCAACATAAAAACAACTTCCAGAAAACTGGAACACGTTTTATCTTCTATTCCCAAATTCTGATGAGATACTAAACAATCAAACTTATAAAAACCAGAATCTGCTTTGTTCCAAATACCTAGGCCTGTTCCAATCAAACCAATGATAACTCTAGAATACT
>JASGXE010003669.1:0-25999 GCA_030068105.1 Sinentomon sp. SZTP_YWyxl
AAGAGTTATTACGATCGCCGTAAGGGCTTCTATTTTAATACATATGTGCCTGCAGAATTTAAACCTGGTAATCAAATGAGCTCAAAATTTGCAGGTATGATCCCTTAATGATCCCCAAAGTGTGCAAAATTTTAGCCCTGCATCTTTTGTGGTTCCGATTTTGGTCTTCCAGGGGGGTACGTCCCCTTAAGCTGATTCCAATGATATAGTTAATTGCCAACACTGGCTTTATTGGTCGAGGAGCTGTCGTGACTCCCGTGTGACACTTTTTTCGCGCTATAGCATATTTTTCATTTACTTCGAAAAATCTGCAAAAATCAAGGCGCGTTTTACCGCTTTCACTTTTTTGACACTTTTCGAACTTTCGATTGCTTTTTCTCAGCTGTTCTTCAACCTAGAAAGGCAAAAATTGGCATACTTATGTAAAAAAGTGTGTTTTTGACTGATGAAGTAAGAAATGCATTTTTGGCTCAAAATCTGACTTATTGCATGTGCTTCTCATTTTACGTGCTCGCTAGTCACATAAACTGCAGTTTCCGAGTGTTTTTTTTTTATCCACTTTTCAAATCAAAAGTGGAAAAACTGGCTTCATCGGTCAAAAAGTACATTTTTTGGGCAACTTTGGTGCAAACCTTTTCACAAAATGTCTTGTGATTTTCTCATAGCATGTGCGAAAAGTTTTGCACTCTTTTGACCAGTTATTTGTGAATAACTTGGGAACCACTTGAGGTAGGGTACCAAACATTTTGTGAATAAACTGGCGACAATGATGCCCAACTGTGTGTCAAATTTGAATGAAATCGGGCCATTAACATGAATCGAAGTTGGTATTTTGACCCCCCCGCCGCCTCAATTTCTGAAAACTCAACTTCGCGGTGGAAATAAAAGTTTCTCACGGTGGTCCCTGAAAACCGGACAGCCGGTCAGCCGGACAGCCGGACAGGACTGCCGTACACCATGAAGGACACGCCGGACCGACCCGGACAGGTTAGGTTGGAATCGATTAGGTTAGGATAACTATCCTAACCTAATCTAACCTAACCTAACCCGTCCGGTCGGTCCGGTGGTCCTGTCCGGGAGTCCTGTGCGGCTGTCCGGCTGTCCGGTTTTCAGGGACCACCGTTTCTCACTTTTTCCCTTTGTTGCAATGTTGCACTTTTATTTTGTCATGGACAACGGAGGCAACAGTATAATGGAAAATCCATGTGTGTGGGAACATTAATAGGTCTCCCTCTGTACATTTAACTGCCTTTTCTGTTAACAGCCAGGTTGGGTTGGCTTTTTGTGACTGATTTGTTTACCCTTGTTCTTAGATTTTTTTTTTGTGCTTTTTTTGATAATAAAGTCTCTATATAATCCCTTGAGCTCAGGAGGAAGTTGCATGCTCTTGAGATTCTCAGAAATTGCATCCTTGACAGAGGTGGGTGGGCAGAAACGTGTTTGCATCCAAGTCTAAACACCGGCTCCACAAGAAAATGTAAAAATCTTTCATTGAAAATCCCTTGCACATTCGGTAACCTGGACAGACACAGTTTCTTTGTTGGCTCTATTTTCCTATGGAATAGTCTAAATCTTACTCCAGACTGCCTTGCAATGAAGGGTCCCGCTTTTCGTGATCATGTCAGGCAGCTACTTGTAAGGTCTTCACCATGCTCATGATCGATCTTCGAACAGATGGGGATGTGGTACTTTTCTGCTATGATTGTTTCCCTGGACTTACTTTGATGTATTTATTTATTTATTTATTTATTTTTTTTTTGAGCCCCTAGGTTTTTCATGTCTACTTGTTATTTTGTTTTTCTTGAAAATTTGTTTTTATAAGGTATCCATGTAGGAAGGTATTTATTTTTATGTTGGTGTATTTGCAAAATTTATTTTATTTTATTTTATTTTTTTTTATTAAATTTATCTTCTCGAACCGACTTTTTGCGTTTGTATTTTGATAACAGAGGTCCTGCCTTCCTTGTTACTCATTGTAGGTACCTACGAAAATAAATGAAGGAAGTGGCCTATTTTTGCATTGTGGTGCGTACTATATCCATAGATTCAGGCTGCCTATCTGAGTTTTGAATCACCTACCAGAAATCCCCTCCTCACCCATAAAAAGGTGCTCGTTTGTTTCTTGGGCTGCAGTGAACATCTCAACTGTGATTAACTTCAGATCGCAAGTAGGTAGCTCTGTTGATTATGCTGACGAGTTGGACTGGGAGGGTCTACTTACCGCTGCGGCGCGAGAACTCCCAGGTTCGCTCTGACGCATCATCGGTGGAGTTGCTTGCAGGTAAACTTTGTTTGACTGGAAGAAAGCCCATTCATTTGTCAACATCTCGAAGCTTTTTTGTGAGTAGGATCGGGGTAGGCGAAAAAAGAGAAAAATAGTAGATACCTAGGTAGCTTGCAATCATGTTTAAATTTGGCACATAGGTAGAATACAGACCCATAGGTAGTTAACGCAAAAATTCAGTTTGCCTAATTGGTAATTTTTTTTCTCCATTCTTGCACGAATCGAATCAATTGGATTTTTTGACTGAATTTGTGACTTGTCATGTTTGGACATGGACATGTGTTTTTGTTTTGGTGACCATGATGTCACTTTTTGTGCAATTAGACAACTGTGACGAACCACTGGATGGAGATTCTTCATGAAAACGGCCACGTGCTGAGATGGTATGTTTTTGTTACGGTTTATTTTTTTTTATTTTTTTTCTCGCCTTGTTGCCG
Organism: Sinentomon sp. SZTP_YWyxl; assembly: GCA_030068105.1. Classification (NCBI taxonomy): domain Eukaryota; kingdom Metazoa; phylum Arthropoda; class Protura; order Sinentomata; family Sinentomidae; genus Sinentomon; species Sinentomon sp. SZTP_YWyxl. The sequence goes on from JASGXE010003669.1 coordinate 2,722, forward strand.
TACCATTTTTGCACCTCCTTCAATCATTCTCCCCATTGCACCCACACCCAAAAACCAACTCGGTTTTTCAAATCTGGGATGCAATGTGGAATATCGGCCCGACTTCTCCCACTTGGGGGACTGTTCCTTTTATTTTCACGGCGCGGTTACTCCGATTCATCGGATTTGCGGTTGCGCCGGCAGTCTTTTTTATTTAAAAAAAAAAAAAAATGAGCGAAATTGTGTTCAGGGCAGTTGAAGAGCGAAATTGAGTTCCGGGCAGTAAAAATTTTGACAATGGAAGGTATATTGTGCCTAAACTTATTTATGCAAACATGGGCCCGGGACATTTTACCATGAATCAGCCGCATCATATTTCATTGTGAAGGAATGGGCAAAGCAGTTTTCGTTGTGGCTGGTGATAGATTTTAAACCTAGCACTGCTTACCTTGTAGGTACCTACCGACACAGGACAGGACAAAAGTGCATTTCCCTGTAACAGAACAAAATACATTTACGTAACATGGAAAAGGAAATTAAAACCGGAAGAGTCACACAATTGCAGAAAGTTCAAATACAAATTGGTGGAAAATTCCCAGGTACCTACCTGTTAACTGTCGGGACATAAGGCGGAGAGCTCTGAAATTGTCTGTTGGTTAAAGGAGAGCAAAGCGTTGGAAAATATTTTTTTTTTTTTTTTTTTTTTTTTAATAATAAATAACTGGGGACGGAGTCCCCCCGCCGACGCCACCGTGGGACAAAGTCCAGTGTCAAGAATTAAAAAACAACCAATGCCGTCGGAGAGATGCAAACAAATTTGTGGTGCATGTCAACACCAATGCAGTCTTGCAGTCAACAGCCATTTGGCCAAAAATTGCATCACATTCCGATAGTGCAGTGGACAAAACGCCGTTTTTAGAATAATGATGCATGGCGTATGAATGACTCAAGCAAAATAAATAGGCCCACAAAGGTGGCATGTCAGGCAGGTCAAAAACAAACACATTAAAATAAATAAATGGTGGGCAACGAACCTTGCACAAGTTTCGAAAATGATGCCAGGAATTCCAGTATCAGAATGGAGCAAATCAGGCAATACACCACAAATTGATGCAAGCCAACAGGCATTAGTGTTAAAAAAAGTCAATGTGGGATGAATTGCCCCAACAGTAAATTGATGGAAGAATAGACGAAAGCGGGGAAGAAAAATTAGAAAGACACCAAGAACCGCCAATAGCCTACCTAGTGGTTCTTGTCAACACAACTGCAAAAAGAAACCAGGTCAGCAAAGATGTCATTTGCCTACAAGCCGAATGTCCGAAACCTGCTTAGACCACAGATAGATTTTCTAGTTTAGTCCTAATAACATTGTTAAAGTGGTCCTCAGAATAATGGAGCACATCCACAGGAAGGCAGAGGCGATTCCACAGGAAAAGGCTGCTGTGAAAAAATGAGTATCTGTCAATATTTTTTGAAAGAACGGGAGGAACGAAGGTCAAAAACTTGCTTGCTCTGGTGGGGTTTTATTTGGGGTAAGAATCCATGGTCCATCACCCCATCCTCCACGATCCAGAATACATTGCCTAAATGCAGAAAGACTATGCAGGACTCTTCGCCTCTCAAGAGAGTCCCATCCTAACTCATTTAAAAGGGACGTAACGCTCGCATCAATGCAAAAGTTGCCTGTAACAAATCTTGCAGCTCTTCGCTGCACAGCTTCAATTGCATCAACGTAACATTTTTGGAAGGGTTACCATGATGTGGTGGAGTATTCTAACAATGACCTAACAGTTGAGAAGTAGGTAAAGGATGCATAGCTATAGTTCCTAATTAGAAACTTCATTTGATTCGATGCTTTTTGCACAATCTTTCCAATGTGTGAATCCCAGCTCAGTTCTGGAGTAAAAATCAATCCCAAGTACATAGGTATTTTATGGTTTCTGGCCTGCACAGGACATTGGATCCTGCCTTGTAGTCGTGCAATGCAGGTGACCGGGAAGTTGTAAAAGACATGACGGATGTTTTTGAGGCATTTACACCCATGCAGTTAGCATCACACCACTCTGCAATGGAGCTCACATCAGTCTTCACGCAGAGCCATGAAGTCCTCGCGTTTGAGGAAATGACTCCATAGACAACAATGTCATCGGCAAAAAGTCTGATACTAGACTTAATTACAGATGTCATGTCGTTAATATATATTAGAAAAAGCAAAGGACCACATACAGATCCTTGTGGAATGCCACTAAAAGGAAGAATATCAGACAACTCCCCATTTAACAGAACCCTAAATTGTCTGTCAGTAATGAAATTTGAAAGCCATACAAACAAGTTTTCTGGGATATTCAATCTAGCCAATTTCCTGCAAAGAAGAGGAATAGAGACCCGATCGAAGGCTTTAACCAGGTCAATGAAGACAGCATCGATTTGTGCGGAATTTCCCAAAGCCACTGAGATCTCATGAATGAAACCAGTGAGCTGAGTTTCACAAGAGTATTTGGACCTAAAACCATGTTGGCCACGGAAGAAGAAATTTTGACCCTCAAGCAGGCGATATAAGTAGCCAGCAACAATTTTCTCCATCAGCTTGGCACAAGAGCTTATCAGGTTTTTGGCCTAAAGCTCTCAATTGACAAAGCTAAGCCTCCTTTGGGAAGAGGCTTAACTATGCTCTGCTTCCAGTCAGTTGGGATAAAATTCGAGGCTAGTGACAGAGAAAACAATATCAGCAAATATTTTGACAAAACATCCCCGTGGTTCTTTAAAAATACCATTGGGATGCAGTCAATGAGGTCAAAGGTTGAATTGTTGCAAGATTTAATTGCGAAGATCACAGAACTATCAGTCAACACATCAGCATCCCTCATGAAATTTGTGGGTTGGTCATCATATATTGACACAGAATTAGGTGAGGAAACAGCACCCATGTGCTCCCGAACCATCAGTGCAAAAGCTGACGGATCACTGGCCTCTCCACAGGTGGCCAGAGTCACCGGTGAAGAGGTTTTGCTGTGATGAAATCTCCAAAACTGTTTAGTGGAGATCACATCATTCACAGCCAATGCCTGGACAAATTTTCTCTCCTGGAGTGCAGTACACGCTGGTAGTCCCTTAAGGCAAAAGAATACTGGGGAAGTAAGCTTGGCTCCGACAGGCAATCCTGGAAAAGCTGTTGGAGACGAAGATACTTTGAACGGAGGTCAGGTGTGAACCACACCGGGAAGGAGAAGCCACCCTGTTACAATCTTTTTCTTTGGGTAAAATTTTCTATCGCAAAGCAGCACAGTGTTTTAAAATTCAGCCCAAAGCTCATCCTGCTGAAACCAGAAGCTCCAAAGTCCAGCAGCGCGAAGTTTAGGAACCTGTCCAGAGATATTTGTCATATGCATTAAAATTGAACCCAACCCTATTATCAACTGGGGGGAAGGCAAGGAAGGAGGGGAGGCACAGTCAACTGTAAATTCAGCAAAGATCATCAAGTGGTCACTAAGACCAGGTAAGGGATGGATGTGCCGAAGTTCAGATTTTGGGCAGTGGAATATCAGGTCGATGGTGGACCCCTCACTCTCAGAGGGTGTGGAACCCCTCGGCCGAGTTATAAAATTAACAACCTGCTGAAGGGAAAGCCTGTCCACTAGCCTTTGTAACCCATCAGGGAAAACCACTGCTTCTGAAGCTGGAGCATCAACATTGAAATCTCCCAACAGAAACACCGGTAGATTACATCCAGGGTGGGCACGCATCATGGGGAGAATGCAGTCCAGCACTTCAGTGCACATCCCTGCAAAACAATCTAGGGAAAGGTTGGGAGGGCGATACAACATTATGATAATGGTTGGGGAAAAAAAAAGGAAGGAATTTCAGCAATGAATTAATTTGTTCAATTAGAAACTCTCTGCTTATGTATGGTCCCGGGGAGATGATTTGCAACCCAAGGAGGAACCCCCCCAGATCGGAGCATCCCTGCGGAACACAGCATAACTGCTGGGAAGAATGTCAACCTCGGAGCATGATTCATCCAGCCAGGTCTCAGCAACAGCAACACAGTCCAGATTGGGAGATTCAAAAATAGGATGGAGAGCCCTGCGTTTATGGAGTAAGCTGCGGGCATTGAGCAATAATACTGCAAATTTGAAACTCAATCGTCTGAAAGTGGTGTCTGCACATGGAGGAATATGGGTATGTGAAACGGACGGCGAGCTTAACTCCAAAATAGGGGTTAAGCTAAAAAAGAGTTGATTGATTGCACTAGGCCAGCAGCCACCCTGGCAGCACCGTCTTTGGAATAATGCAATCCATCAACAGAAATGCTGGACTTCTGTGAGCTCCTCAAATCAAGGAAGTTCACGTTTACAAGATTTTGGCAATACAACAATAGGGAATCGTTCAACTTTGCAATCTTTTCTGACAGTTGGCGATTCCCTGGTCTAGGGGGGATAGAGCAGATGTTGATTGATCCTGACAGACCAGGGTATGCCAAACTTAAGGTGGCATTCAGATCCCCAATCAACCGGGTGAACGAAATGAATGTTTCTGCAACAGAATTATGCTGCACATCCACCTCCCCGATCACCAGGTTTATCAGGGCTCTCTGCTTTCCCGAGAGGGAGTCCAAACAATTCCTGAACAATAAATATGCTCCAGGTATTGTAAGACCACCTCTCCATCGAGAAAACCGAGAGCATCTGCCAACTGATGCAAAAGCAGGATACAAACGCCTCAAATTTGAGTTTCCAATGTTGATGACAACATCATCACTGGAAACTGGAGCAGATGAAACCTGATCACCGACATGTTTTGATCCAGCTCCGGGAGTGGATTTACCATGGCTCGAGTCCATAGGCGATCCAGACCCAGTGTTGCTGTTGTTGATCAAATGACTCCGGCGATAACAATGCGAAGGAGGCTGTGTGTGTGCACAATCAGAGGGGCTCAAAGAATCAGATACAGATGCCCGATTGTCAAAGCCGGAGAGAATAGCTTCCAGTTTTGCAATTCTTAATTTCAATTCCTTGATCTCCTCCGATTGCCCACAAACCCTGCAACAAAAAGGCAAGTTTCCAGCATCAGAGAACGAACATGTAAGACCAGATGCTTCGAAGAAACCCAATCCAGACACTTATCGCAACAAATCCACTCAGGTGTTGGATTGGACTTCACTTTTCTGGTTTTGTTGTTCACTGTTGTGCGTCTTGGAATTCTGGATCTGGAGTTGGAAGGTGGAGAGGGGGATGGACCAGGATTAAGCTCTATGTCACCACAACAAATCAGGACAAAGCACGCACATGCAGCCAATTTCAGCGGAATCGCTTGAGAGGGAAGGTTTATAAAAGTGAATTGATGACCCACAACGAAATGTGAAGATTTTTGGCTGTGCTTGGTGTGTGGTGGTTGCATGTGAACACTCGTTTTCAATCCCAAATTGCCCACCGAAGCATCCACAAAAAGACCAGCGCAAGGGTCGGCCCAGACGATTAAAATCAAAGAATAAACAAGAAAACACAACAACACCGCCCTTGCCACAGGCCGCCTTGCGGATTTTTGAATATTCATTGCTCCAGGTGCAAGAAGGCACAAGAGCTTTTGACAGACAAGTTTTCAGTTTTCGGAAACGCGTCCGATCGCGTCGGCGGCAAAAAGTGGAATGAAAGTCTGTTGTAGTCTGTTGTTGGAAAAAAGAAGTAGGTAACCGATGTCTTTACAGCAGCCTCGCAACTTTTTGATAGGATCGCAACTTCTCAAGGTCACTACTGCTTGTGCTCCACTGTGTTCGAGAGAGACGGTGTGGCAATCAATCAGGGCAGGCCGGTGCGGCGCACCGACACTTCCAGGGCGGGCAGGTGTGGCGCACCTGCGTGCACACCGGCCTACTTTAACCGCTGAAGCAAAGATCTTTGCTTCAGCGGTTAAAGTAGGCCGGTTTGCCACATTGAATCCAATTGAATAACTTTTATTCCTGTTCCTGAAAATTCACAAGTTCACGAAATTGTTGTTTTTTGTCTTTGTGCACCTCATTGACATTTCACTTCAGCTGGCATTTGATTATTGTTGACCGGCTTTTGTAATTTCATCATTTCTGACCTTAATAAAATTCAGACATGTGCCGGAATGGAAGATAAAAAATTTCGGGAAGTGCGCTTCTATGACTTTCCTTTCCTCGGTTGGATACAAATGCCTATAGACGAACTTATTCGCTGGGCGGGACACCCATCCGCAATGTGTCCTTTTCAAATATCTTAGAACACTGTCTGGCACCTTGAACTGGGGAGAGCATATCAGTTCAGTTTGTTAACAAGGCCAAGGCCGCTTTGGGAGTAATCCCGGCGCAATCTGTCTCACGCAGAAAAAAGTATCAAGTTGATGGCGTACAGAGAGAGACGGTGTGGCAATCAATCAGGGCAGGCCGGTGCGGCGCACCGACACTTCCAGGGCGGGCAGGTGTGGCGCACCTGCGTGCACACCGGCCTACTTTAACCGCTGAAGCAAAGATCTTTGCTTCAGCGGTTAAAGTAGGCCGGTGTGCACGCAGGTGCGCCACACCTGCCCGCCCTGATTGATTGCCACACCGTCTCTCTCGAACACAGTGGAGCACAAGCAGTAGTGACCTTGAGAAGTTGCGATCCTATCAAAAATAAATGTTAGAATAATTTGGAGCCATTGTTTGCACAATCCATTTATCTCTGATTGACTTTGGGCACAAAAAAAGCTGGATTTGGACCAGCCAGAAATATGCTTGCAACAAACTTTGGGTTGGGATGGGTGGTGTGTGAAATCTTCCCTTCCAAATCCACCGCTCACCCACGCATTCAATTTTCTCTGCCTCTGCCATGCTGTATGCGTGTATTTACGGCAGCAGCAGAGCAGCACCGCTCCAGTGAGTCCCAGTGCTTGTATTTCGACATCCCATTCCCTGGAAATTAGCGCAAAGCATGTCAAGCATGTGGCTTTATCCTTCCCTCTCCAAATGCTCCACATGCAGCATTCTTTTAATGATTAATAAAAATAATCAAATTTGAGAATGCTTGATAATCCAAGAAAGAAACAAGAGGAAGAGACCCTCCCAGTTGTTCCTTGATGCATCCTGTTCCGATTTTTTTGAAAAATATCCTGAATAGTCATCCAATTTTCAGAATGACACGTTCCAAAAATGGGCAATAAGGGAATTCCACAACGCCGCTTGGAATGAAAAGCATCGCTTTTATTCAGTTAAGACTAAAAGTACAAAGAATACGTTCTATTAATAATTTTTCCAAATCAAGAATCCAGAAAAAACTTTTGTCAGAAAGTTTTTTTAACATTGCAATGGAAAAGTGATGAAGAAGGCCACATCTTGCCAACACAGTGGTCCAGTGGAACATTGTGGGTGATCAGCTGACCCCTTTAAGCTAGTGGAAAATGTGGGATTAAACCTGCACAAAAGACCTACCCATCACCATTTGGGTCTAATTTCCATTTCAGTCCACCGCAAGAACCTCTAGATACAGATTGTGGTCCCCAAATTCAGAGCTTTGAACTTTCGAGCCAAATCAATCAATAACTGCAATGCAAGAGCAGATATGACCTGAATTTGTTGTCATTTTTGTTTTTGCGCTGTTTTTACATGCATTTCTTTTTTATCATGGAGAGGTCATGACGGGGGTAACGCCAACTCCGAGATGCGAGGCAAACTCTCCCACACATTTTAGTTGGCAAAATTTGCCGCATATCTCGGAATTAGCATAACTCCTGTTCTGAGCTCTCTGTCTCTGTAAATCATCTATTAGCCACGCCACACAGATTCTTTCAATTGGAATAAGCACAGTGCTCAATAAGCACAGTGCTTGGGTTGCCATAATATCCTGACCGGGATAATGGCCATCTGATTTGCAGTGTGTTGGCAAAAAAATGCAACTTGCAGGAAACGACATTATGCATCATCCGAGAATCGGCTGCAGTGTTGCACCAATATTGAAAAATTGGATATAGGCCTATTTGGCCAAATAGGCGCGATATCGTGTGGCCGATAGGCACATGGGGGAAACATTGGTGTATTAGGCCTATTGGAAACTGGCCTAGCTGTTTGACAACGTCACAATTCCACTCTTTGCTGTCCACTTTTTGCTGCTTCCGCTTGGCCCAGCAAAATTTCACATTGAAAAGGGGATTTTATAAAGGAAAGGGAAACTGTGTAAATGCAAGAAAAGTTCAGAGATTTTCCTTCTTCCTTTTTTATTTTGCTTTTTATTTAGGCCTACTTTGTTTTATTTTTTATGATATGCAATTACCTATAACGAAGGCCAAGAGATGATAGGTAGATTAATGTTGCGGTCACCAGAAAAACAATTCATTGATGCTGTTTCTTAAAAGCTAAATACTTAGATTTTTAGTCCTCATTGCAAAATTCTTTTTCCTGCCCTCCCCCCATTACTTTCTTTTTCGGCATGCCAATTTTTGAACAGGGTTTTATTTGATCATCTTGCTGTTTTTGTGTCAAATTCAAAATTCTACTGGCCGCTTACTTCTGCAGTATCTGCATTGACTGATGAACTGTCTCTTTCTTTCACTCTAGCCTCTGCGAGACATCCTACCATTCATACATGGTATGACCTGTGCTTTTTCACTTGCTTTTTTGTCTTCTTTTGACATTTTATGAATGAATAAGATTTAACCTGCCTGTCTGTCATTGTCAAGTTTTCCGCAATGACGAACTATTCTCCTTTGCCTTACCTATTTGGCACTGTGCTTTTGAGCAAAGTCCTTCCAAGCAAGGCCTAGGTAACTTGCCTAAAAATGTGTTGACGTGTTGCGTGGTGCACTGATTGTTATTTTCGTCGGCCCATTGGCATTGGCTTTTGTTTTTTTTTTTGACTCCGGACTTTGTGTCCTTCGATTTCATTGGCGGGGGTTCAAAGCTGCTCCCAGTTAAAAAGAATAGATACCTACGTAATAATCTTGGGACCAAAGGCACGTCGAAAAAAACTAAGTGCTAATGATACTTCTGAACTTAGTTAGATTCTTGCGTTTTTTTTCGACCGTATTCAGTTCCGATGAATTTCAACACCAGTTCTGGTAAGGGCAGAAAGAAAATCAACTGAAAATACTTCTCTCATTTGTATTTTTTGCTCTTCCATTCATGAAAAAACCCAACTGAAAAAAAAATTATTTGCATTCAACCATCAATAGCAAAAAATTGCCCACAAACATTAATCATTAAAAAACCAGCTAACTGGCATGTGAAACGATAAAACATTAAAAAAAATAAAAAAATAAATAAACGAAAAATAAACACATCGATCGCACTCAAAAAGATTTTGTCGAAAATCAAATCTGATCTGATCTGAGATCTGCAATTCTGAACAAAAAAAATTCCAACCAAACCTATGCAAGTTCGCAAACAGGATGGTTCAAAATTTCCAAGCCAATGATCCTTCATTTGGCCTCCACGATCGCAAACCACAGAAATGTCTTAGCACGGATGAAAATTCGTTCGGGCAGCCATGAAACGATAAAGTGGTGGACTCGATGAGTGAAGTTACTGTAAAATAGTCTGTTTTGCTCGCCTGTGAACGAGATCAAAGACGACAAATCAAAAGATGTATGACTACCTATCTAAAAATGCCACGGATGCTCCAGAGCAGAAAAGACTATTTGGTCACACAGGGCCACCAGGTGCTCACCTGCTAAGACATTCCCATTGTTTGGGTTTGAGATTGAAAATGCCAAATGAAAAGAAAGACCAAGCGATTTATCTGCTGTAAAACAAAATGGGAACTTTTATATCCGAGTGAAGCACTGTACAGTGGTTTCAAAACCCCTCCCCACAAACAAAAACTCTCTCAAACTCTCACATGAGACCAGGCCCTTTGCCTCTTTCTAAATTTATGAAAAGAACTAAAAGAAAGATGTGAAAACGAAAGAAATGAAAAACACACTCAAAGATTCCTTCAAAGACATGAGAAATAAATAGACTTACATTTTGCTTCCCGGGCACTCTGATCCTCCACACAGGATTGCCCCACTCGCGCCCTGACCAACCACACCGCAAAAGAAACCACGGTTTCCAGGCTCCGTGAACCAAACCTTCAGGCCTCACAACGCCGCATGCGCATTCAACTGTTCTGGCCACGTGAAGAGAGAAGAGATCATGGATGAATCTCACCAAGCAATTATTGTGAGATACTGGGAGATGCCCCAAGCTTTGCATCTGGAGAAGAGACCCGACAACGTCAGCATGTCTCAACGAAACAATATCTTCAGATAATCGACTGCATGTTGAAAATGGCAACTGTGACTGCCATCGGGTTGACCAACATCCCGTTTTCACTTGGAATATGAAGAACACTTCAAAGAGAACAATATTTCGCCATAACATTACTGATTTTTGGCGTCAGGATGAAATGTAAAGTCTTCCACAAGAAATTAAGTGAAAGCTCAAAGAAACAAACATTTCGCATCTGCGAAATTAGAAAAGGCAAGCCCCAACAGTTGCCTGAACAAACAAACTGCGCTTCTGCATGTTGCTGCCAGCTCCGTTCACAGCCCAAACCGAACAACCCATTTCCTCTCGAAATGCTAACCTCCCGTGTACCTGCCGTCCACACTGCTATGCACACGTCGGTGACTCCGCATATCAGCTGATGGCATCACGCCATATTCACTGTGATTTTCCAAGTCTGCTCTCTGCACATATGACCTTGAACTTGCAAATGAATTTCGTTGCCTCGCCTTCACTGTGTTTTCGGTGCTGGAATGAAACTGACCAGCGGAAACAAACCTGCGTGTTTTTGTGATTTGCGTCTGAACGCTGCTTGCGTGAAAACTTGCACACTTGCCTACATCGACCATTTTCTGGAATGGTCAAATCCTTTACACATGCCACGAGGAAATGATCTAGTTTGAAAACATAGATTGGAATTGGTGTCAGTGTTAGGAAACATGCAGAAATATACAATTCTGACACGGTGTCAGAGTTAAGACAACTAGCAAATTTTACTGACACCCCAAGTCAGGAATTAGGGAAAAGCAACATTTTGGGATTCCTATAGGGGGGCCTACCTCACTCACACTCTTTAAGGGGAGGGTTCCCTCTAGAAATGAAGAAAAATGACATTTTTTGTGATTTTCATTTTTTCGACTTTTTTACGGCAAATTTTATGTAGAATCAGAATCTGCAATTGGATCCACTTGAAAGTTAGTCTCTGACCCCCCAAAATGGGGTTTTCGGGGGGTGCGCTTACCGCAACTGTCCAGCGGTTGACTATAGAAGGCTCTAGATACCCCGAAAATCAATGGATTGAGCTAAAAATTTGGTCATAGGGGGATGGCACCATGCTGATTCTGAAAAAAATGTCCAAATACGCCTTGGTCCACTTTTTCAACGTGTTCTTTTCTGTTTCATTTTTCACGTTTCATTTTCCTTTACTTACGGATGATCACAGATCGAAAAAAATGACATTCTGAGTGCACCAATGGATTCAGTAAGGCCTTTTACCTTGCTGACCCAAATTTCAACCCAGTTTGACAATATTTCGGCATTCGAAAGTAAATTGTTCGAATGCATGTTTTTTGCCGTTTTTTCTTGTTTATACTATTTCGATGAGACTACTAAAGTAGCTCTTACCAATCATGAGGGCATGAAGTTTGATTGCATATGGATTAAAAATACCTAAAAATTGGCCCCTATACAGCTGAAATGTCATACATGTTGCTTTCAATGTCTAAAATACAATAGTGACTGTCTGTAATTTCAGATTTTTAAACTGAATTTTCAAATGCGATTTCCCGCAATTCAGTTTTCGCATTGTTTTTTCGCCTTCGAATTGCTACTCTTCAGCCAAAAACTCATAGATTGGGCTGAAAATTTGACCATATACCTACTTATGTAAAAAACCATGCTGAACAAAGTTATGTATTTGTTTTTTACTTTTTCTAAATCCGAGTGCCCTAAAATGCATATCAAATCATGCCGCTGAGCAAAAATTACGCAAAAAATGATCGCTAGAGCTTTTGAGGCCCACAGTACAACAATAATAAAAAAGAGCAAAATCAGGATACGTAACTTTGTTCCCCATCCTGTTCTGTAGCTTTGTACAAAATTTCAAGTGGATCCAATTACAACTGAGGGAGGAGTCGCATTTCTCGTAAGCGCTTACACTTTTATCTTTGCCGCTGGCTAGCAGGCAAACCGGCCATGCAAATTGCACCAAATTTTGGGTTCTGGCATGTTTTGATGAGGTCAATCATTGGTGCAAGTTTGAACTAAATCGGTCAACAAACACCGAAGTTAGAATTTAGAGGGAACCCTCCCCTTAAACTTGACCAAAAAATGTGCAATTTGGATTTTGTTTGCTTGCATCTTGTCTGTCGGAGTTTCAGGAATCCAAATATGTAATTACATTTCAGATATTCCAAATACTTTCCATGAAAATGCTCCATTCGTCTGGTCGCCAAAAACCCCAAATGAGCTAAAAAAGGCTGTTTTTGGTGATTTCTATGTTTGAACCTTCATAACTTCATATCCAATGAGTTGACATCCAAATGAGTTGACATTTTGGCAGAATATGGGCAGTAGAATGCCAATTTTGCACCAGTTGTCAGATTTTGAATCTCCTCCAACAGGTAGAAAAATCGTGAATTTTCCTTAGGGGTGTCAGTATTAGGTCGGGTGTCAGTATTAGGGCACTTCACCCTCCCTCCCTTCCTGTTTTGAAGATAAAAATTGCTATCGCCTCTAAACAGCGAATGGCGGCATCCTGGGTTTCTGGGGATTGAACTGTTGTGTGAGGGCACATACAGGGTGGGCATAAAGTCCCTAAGTTTTTCAGAGGGTCATTTTTGACCGATGTCATGTCGCTCACCTGTGGGCTGGGGGCATCTTCACCAGGGATGGGTACGTATTCTACATGGGGTTTTCTACGTGTCCAATCAGGCGTACACAACTGCAGCGTACGTGTCATTGTGAGTACACAATTATGGTAATGCTCTCTAAAAGCATTTCCTGAATTGTGTACGCCGTAGAAAACAAACGTAGGAAACTATTTTCTACGTGCGTAACAAACTCGCGTAGAAAACTATGCCTTTTTATTTTTGTTTTGAATCCAAATTTTCACGAGCATACTGTACCTCATGTAGCAATTTGAACCTTCTGTTCAATTGCCATTTAGATACCTATACCCTCCTTACCAAAAGACTTCAAACACAGGAGGTCATTATTTACTCAGGCGCCATTTGGAATCAATGGCAGCAATGATCATGATACTCGTGTGAGGCATGAAGTTGTACCCACGGAGCCCTGTTGAAATTTGGTGTCCCCTGATTGAGCAGTCCTTTACAATTTCGAGGACATTTGGTAGCCTCTGTACCTATTCGTATGGCCACTGATAAGTTGGTGGTTAATAGGCGGCAGGCCGTTTCACGTGGAATGGGATGGATTCCAACAAGTGCCATCTCATGGCATCTCAAATGCTAAAAGAAGATGAAAGGCAAGGTGTAAAATCCAATGTAGAAAAGTTAGTTATTGTAAATACGAGTGAAGACAGCTTGAAGCACACAATGGAATATTCCAACCACCATGGGTCTGGTGGCAAGGCAAAAAATCTCAATTGTAATTTGTAGTCTCTAAATTTGTAAATTGTGATCACAAATAATCTCATTTGGTCCCTTGTGCTTTGCAACATAAATGCTGACCATAGGAGAGCAGTCGATTTCTCTGATTTTGGCCATTTTCCAATTCCTGGATTTGTTCAAAATGTGAGTTCATTCGCTCTTTTTGCAGTTTCAGTAGTACGAGTACCTTGTGGCCATGCTGATCTTAGGAGAGCAGTCAAATTTCTCTGATTTTCAACCTTTTCCATTCCTGGCCTTGTTTAAATCAACGCTTTCATTTTTCCGTTTAATTTACATTTTTAAAATACTACCTGTGCAGAAAACTTCTGGCTACAGATTAAAGAACTTTCTCAAGCTTTTATAACGGTTTATTACAAACTTACTAGTTTGCAAATCGTAAGATTTTTATTATGAAGTAGGAATTTAAGACAAATTACAAACCTAAAAATTAATATTTTAATCGAAAAATACAGCTAGAAGAGTTGTGTACGTCACCACTCTATCTTGGAGTTGTTTGCAGTAATTGTGTACGCCTAATTGAGTTTTCTACGCGTAGAAAACTCGACGTAGGCAACCTCGACGTAAGTTACGTCTAGTTTCGTACGTCTACCCATCCCTGATCTTCACAAAGATGTTCGGATTTTGGTCTGGCCAACAATGACCCAGAAGTCAACATTTGTTGGCCTGCGGGGATTCTGAAAGCAACGGAGAGGGAGGACAAATATCTCTCAACCGATGAACTTGAGACATGCCTTATCAGCTGTTTTCACTGCCATTCCTTTGTGCACCATACAGACAGAAAATGGCTAGCCGGACCTGACGACGAATCCAACTATGCAATGACAAGGACGGGGAACATCCAGAGCACTATCCTTGATGAGACCCCTGACCGGCATGTCCGGCAGACGAACGATATCGGCCTGTCTGAAAAACTTAGGGACTTTGTGCCCACCCTGTAGGTAGGTGCCCATTGTGCTGCAAAATTTATAGGAAGTGTGCATTCATTGATTGATTGATTTTGAATATAAAATTGATTGATGTAACAAAAATAAACAGAAATAACGTTATTACCTCCATACAAGGTGTCTAAACCTTTGGTTTGCCATCCTCCTGTATTGAAGGGTCGAAATAAACAACCTAGATAGGTATGATCAGAATGTTGAGAGTTAGATTTGCCACTATCCATGGACAGGCCTTTTCTTGATGCAACAATTGGATGTGAAAATTGTAACTCTGACTTCTTTGATGCAGGTACCTACCAAGAGAATGTTGGTAGCAACATTTCAAGGGTGCCATCAATTATCTACAAATTGTGAGGCCAGCCTTGATATGCCTATTTGTATCGTGGGCAGTAACCATGGCTTAAATTCTGGAACAGGATCCTGTGTAAAAAAGGACGGCAGTGTGCTGGATGATGCTGGAGGAGATATTTGCGGCAACAACAAAGACCGCTCATCTGAAATCTCAGGTACGTAGCTAGATGTCTTATCACTCATTTATAAACCAATGGCTTTCCTTCATGTTCATTTGTTTTCATTGATTTTAGGTATCTCCTATTGAACTGGCACGTTCGCCAGACATTCCCAAAGGCACGGATCTTAGGGGGGGTACGATTTCACCGAGGGGGGTCTGGGGGCGGAGCCCCCCAGTAACCGGGGTCTTCAGGGGCGAAGCCCCAGTGGGGTTCCAAGGGGCAGAGCCCCTGGGGAGGGGTCTGGGGCTCTGCCCCTTGGAACTGGTCTGGGGCGGAACCCCAGCAGGGTTCCAACGGACAGAGCACCTGGCGAGGGGTCTGGGGGGCCGTTAAAATCATCCGGACATGTCTTTTGAATACGGGCACAAGCCCTACCCCTGGTCCTGGAAGACCGCAAGAGCTGCACCTTGATCCCCATTCGCAGAACATGATTGGATTTGCCATGATGCACCTGCATTTGAGCTGTTATGGAAGTCTTTTACCTTTGCGTGTTGAAAAGAGTAGGTTATTATCATTGTGGTCACTAGCCAGCATTCCAGGAAATCCTGGAGATTGAAAGTCTCCTGGAAATCCTGGAATAGGCTTGAAAAATTCTACAACTCCTGGATTTTTGGTCCAATGAAATGAATTTGAGGGCTATTTTAATTAGGTATTTTTTAAAATTAGGTAGTTTTTAATTTATCTTGTTGGTACCTACCTATTGAATTCGAACTGCGAGGCACAGCTCACAACATGTCTCATTTGCCATTTGAATGAAAATCTTGAGTAAAACATGTCATCCATGCCACGTAGCTACCGACCTAACTGGGGGTGTGCAGATGTGGACTCTGAGAACAATGCTCAGTTTTTTTTTAAATTGAGCATTCAGGCACCACTTGAGGTTCATTTTTTCAAAATTCCTCCCCCTCGGGGAGGGGGACACCCCTTCCCCACGCCAGGGGATCCCCTCCCCTGGCGTGCGCTTTGCGCAACGCATCTCGTCTACTTACATCCCGAAATCACTCCTGGAAACTCCTGGAAATCAAAATCGTCTTTTCGCTGGCTACCTGTTTATGCACTTCACTAGAGTACCTAGCTACCCACTTGCCTAACGTGTCTCTGGCCAATGTTTACAGGGACCTAGGTATATTTTTATGCTTGTAGTTGAGAATCCCATCTCTGCATTTCCTTTCCATATTCCATCTGTCATTTTCAGAAAACGGCAGTTTTCCATTTTCCAGCTGTTTGGAGAAAATTACTAAAAAGGCGAGAATTTTGTCTCAAAAATTGCCATGGTAGGCATCTACCGCATTTTGTGTCAGGAAATGTGCCAACAAGCCTGATTAGATAAGAGACCCCATTTTCATTGAGTTGATATGGTGGCCATAGGTAGATGGCCATAGACCAGGGCTGCAAAAAGTCATTTGGAGCCCTGGAGCACGGATTTTGGAGCCTGGTCAAATTTTGGTCGAAGAGTTTTTTTTGCTCGTCAGCCCGTTTCGTTACAGGTCGAAAAATCCAAAAGAGTTTACCTTGCCGCCTATCTACATGTCTTTCCATCCCGGACGAAAAAGTTGGAGAGCTTTTTTTGCTCTCCAGCCCATTTCGATCAGGTCGCCCCGCAATCGTCCCGGGAGCAATGCACCCGTGCTCCTGGCTTTTTGCAGCCCTGCATCAGGCATTCCATATTGGTTATTTCGAGTAGCCTACTGAGTATGGAACCATTTTGTTAAACACGACTGGAATGGGACTAGATTCCATTCTCATTGAGTTGATATGGTGGCCATACATCAGACAGACCATATTGGTTGTTTTGAGACCTGAGTGTGGAACCGTTGGGTTGAACACGGGACTGGGATAGGACTAGATTCCATTCCCATTGAGTTATTGATATGGTGGCCATACATCAGACAGAGAGTGCCAAGTGTGGAAGCATTGGAGGAAATGTCCTGCTTTACATAGCTGGAAAAGCAGCTACCTACCTACCACAGCTCTAATGGTCATTTTTCTGTCGTCTTTCTTTCAGGATTCCTTTCGAGATATGTTGAAACAGATTCAAAACATCAAGAAGAGAAGCACTCATTGTCAGAATTCACAGGAGCATGCCAAGATCCAAAGATACTCAATTGTTTTGTAAAGGTCATTCGACTGGAAGGTAACCTCATCACTTCTTGCCAGTTTTCAAAGAATATGACAGTTTGCCAAACAACAGCCAGGCCATTTGTGTGTGGAAAGTGTGGCATCAAAACAATGACGTCCAAATCCTTGAAGCTTCACCAGAAATGGCACTTGTCAAACAAGCAATTATTTAAGTGTGAGAAGTGTGAGTATGTCACAAGACACTCCAATTTTTTCCGTCGACACCAAACCCGGCACTCCTCAAGAAATCCTTTAAAATGTGACGTGTGTGGCCACATTGCAAGGAGTCTGAAATACCTGCAGCAACATCAATTCTGTCACACTTCAGGCAGACCATTTAAATGTGACAAGTGCGATTACGCTACAAACAAACGAGATTGTTTGGTTCAACACCAGCTCAGTCACACTCGCGAGAGGCTGTTTAAGTGTGGCGAGTGTGATTTCTCCGCAAAACGCCACGTCGACCTGCGACTTCATCAATTGCGTCACTCGTCAGACAGGCCGTTCAAGTGTGACAAGTGCAACTACAGTTCAAACATCCCTTCTGGCTTAAGAGCACATCAGCTGCGCCACACCACATCCAGGCCATTTGCATGCGACACATGCAACTTCAGCGCAAAAACCCCGAAAGCATTAAAGCTCCATAAGACCCGTCATTCCTCGCTAAATCCATTCAGATGTGTAAAATGTGACTATTCAACGAAGAGCATACAAAGCCTTCAATTACACCAGCTTCATCACTCTTCAGAGATGCCATTCAAATGTGACAAGTGTGCCTTCTCAACAATTGCTGCAACATACTTGCGGAGGCACCAGATCTGTCACTCCACAGCTGTGCGGCTCAAATGTGACCAGTGTGATAATTCCTTCAGGTCGAAGATACGTCTCGAACGACACAAACTGGATCATTTGCAAGAACCGCTGCAATGCAGTGAATGTGATTCAACTTACAAGTTAAAGCAGAACTTGCTGCGACATTTCCACCTGGTTCACTCTCCGCTGGCAGAAGTCTTCAAGTGTGATATGTGTCCTTACAGTTCAAAGCTTAAAGCCAATGTTTCGTCGCACTACATCAGCTGTCACACTACCAGCAAGCCGTTTAAGTGCCATCAGTGTGACTATTCTGGAAAGCTTGCTTACAGCTTAAAGAAACATCAAGTCTGCCACATGGCAATCAATCTCTTTCAGTGTGCAGTGTGTGATTTCAGTGCAAAGAGGTTGTCAAGCTTAAAAAATCACAATCTAGTATGTCACTCCAATTCCAGGCCATTTAAATGTGGCATGTGCAACTATTCTGCCAAAGCCAGGAAATATCTAGTTGGCCACATGAAAACACACCAGAAAACAACGTGAAATCAAAGCCATTGCCTACCTACGTAGGTAGGCCTATTGATGCGGGAATTTTTTTTTTTATTCTTCACAAGCCACCGTGATTTGATTTTGGTATTTCGTTCCATTTTGTCCTTCTGAATGGAAGTAGGTGGCAGTGTGCGTCCAGAGGCATTTCGCTCGTATTTGTACTTAAATTAGGAAAATGAAGTGCGGTGTAATACCAAATCCCATTGTCCCCCATGGGCCATGACAGATATGAAAGCTGTGAAACTGAAATTGAAAGCCACTGTGAATGGGAGGAGCATGCAGCAAGCCCCTGTGAATGTTATTGGGAGGACCTGGATTGAAAATGCTTGACGAAAGATGATGGAGACAGAATGCAACTTCACTATCTTTCCTCACACTGATCTTAATTTTTTTATTTCTCACCAATAGCACCTACCATTTACTTTTGGGCTTCTACTGCATCTTGAAAGCTTCCCCTGTTTCCAACAACCAACTTGAGTTTTAGAAGGTTAACTCAAATGTCCGATTTCTCACCCAGAGTGGCCAGAGTACATGGATTGTGATTTAATTTGCATTGACGAACAATTTTGGTTGTATGCTCTCTAGTGAAGGTCTTATTGCTTACATAGGTACTCGTACTCGTAGGTACCTATTTCTTTTTTGTCTTAACTACAGCGTGATAGTTCTCAAGCTAGTCAGAATAAAAATGAAGCTAGTCTCATTTCCAGAGCCAAGGGAGAACTCGAAAGTATTATAAGCCTAAAAGTTGTATCCTGAACGGTGTGTTTTTTAAAATGTGATTTTACACCTAGGCTATTTTACACCTAGGCTATTTATGCTAGTGGACACTACCTAGTCATTTTTATCAGTATGATTTTTTTCGATTTGTTTTCATTTGTGTTCAAAGATATTTTGTTTTGCAATGACTAAAAAATACATTGCAATTGCAGAGTTAACAAGTCGCCAGGTGCACTGAACTCCCTTATCAAAAAGCAGTTGTATCCAGAACAGTGTGTTTTTAAAATGTGTTTTTACAACCGCGCTATTCATGCTTGGATACTACTTATTTTATCTCATTGTGATGTTTTTTTACTTTGTTTTCCTTTGTGTTCAAAGATATTTTTTTTTTCAATGACTAAATCCATTGCAGAGCTTACTGGAGTCACCAGATGCACAGAGCTACCCCATCTGTTGCCCATCAGACTCCAAATTATTCTTTATTTGGCCATTATTGGCTTCTGGGCAGTGGGGATATGATGATAGGTTTGGACAGGGACCACCATGCAATCGCATCCCGCAGAACTCATCCAATCCAGGAATTTTGAAAATTGTATGAGGGCAGTGCTGTTGAAGGTTTTATTTTCTTTGGCAAGCATTCTAACATAATTAATGAACCTGTAGAAAATGTTGGTGAACTTCATCGGCCGTATTCCCCATAGCCACTAACCCAACCCTAAGCTCAGAAAATAACCAATTCCACATTAAGTTGCTTCTCTCTCAGCGATGGAAAAGGAACATTCTTGTTTTTTTTTTAATAAAAGTTTCCAGCAGATGTATTTGCTTTAGGTTATTTTGCAGCTTGTGGTTAGGGTTAGGGTAAGAAGCTTTGGGGAATACAGTGTGATGACAATGACGTACAGGGTGGGCACAAAGTACCTAAGTTTTTAAGCCTGATTGTTTTCGCTTGCCTCGTTGCGCTTATGGGCCTGTTAGGTGTTTGTGTCGAGGATGTCTGTGTGTTCTCCATCGTTGTCAGAGCATAGTTCGATGCGTCTCCAGGTCCCGCGAGACAGTTTCTTAATGGTCCGCAGGGGGGTGGTGGCGAAAGCTTCCGAAACAGCAACCATGGGTTCATCTGTTGTCTGATATCGGCTCTGTCGCACTTTATCTGTCACAATTCCCCAGAGGCCGTTGTCGTAGGTATTAACATCTGGGCTTCTCGGTGGCCAGTCAATGCCAGAGCCATGCCCAATCCAGCGGTCTGGGAAATTCTCATCCAGAAATGAACGAACTTGAATGCAGGATGAAATGCGGTTGGCTCCATCTTGTTGGAGCACTGCAGTGTCCTGGATTCCAATTCCCTCCAGTTCAGGGACAAAGAAGTTGCGGGGCATGTCCAGATAACTTTGACCCATGACGGAGCCAGTGAAGAAATAAGGTCCGATGATACGGTGACCGAAAGAGAAGCCCACACCATGACATAAGGTGAAAATGAATATTGAAATGAAAAACTTTGGGACTTTGTGCCCACCCTGTGTGCCCCCCCCCCACTCATGCATATTGGGAAATTGAAAGGGCCTTATTGAATAGCATCACCATTCATGTTTATGCAGTGCATCCTGACCATCTGTCCTGATCTATGTACGCATTGCTGATGCAATAATTGATCCGATGACACCCGAACTGGGCTGCTTATGAAAGAGATCCATAAGTGAAGGAGTGTGTGTGGTTCTGTGCAGTAAAAGTTGTCTTGGTCATGGATCCAGCAAAATGACAGCACACATTTGTCCCTCCGTTTGCCAAGCTGGGGTCTGCCAGACCACAAAACCTGTTTTTTTTTTTTGGATTTGCTTCTCTCCCCAACCTTCCCCAGCCTTGTCCTACCATGTGTGTTTCCCAGATCACATTGTTGAAGTAGGTATGCTCCAGAGGAGACCCTCACTCTCCCAATATATCGGGAGATAATGGCACGTGGTCTAGCAGACCACACCTTGGCAATCGGTGGCACCTGTTATTGGCATTTCTGTTTGGCAGTGAACAAAGCATCGAGGAAGCTATTCCTCGAACTTCCAAAATCTGAAAACATTTGCAAGTGAATCCTTTTTATAAGAATGTGGATGTTGAAATCTGCTATCATTCCTTGGTCGCTCGTGGTTTGGCAGACCACCTTGGTATCTTGTGAGCCAAACCTAACTACAGCAATATTTTCAGCATTTTTTTTTTTTTTTTTCGTGAATTTTTTGTGGTGTGTTTACACATAGTTGTGCAATATCACCAATTTTTGTTCTTGTCCACCAAACCACACGTTGGTAGTTTTGTGGTCTAGCAGACCACACCTTGGCAAAGCACGGAACGAGCAGACCTTGGCAAACGGAGGGTTATGAAACCCATCTTCAACATCCAAATACTTGGGTGTGGCCATTTTATTGGATCACTGTCAAACTTCATAGTTTGACTATTGTTCTCTATCTGTTGTTCACTCTACTTTTTTTTTTGTCGTCCAC
The DNA here is from genome assembly GCA_030068105.1 of Sinentomon sp. SZTP_YWyxl. Taxonomy (NCBI): domain Eukaryota; kingdom Metazoa; phylum Arthropoda; class Protura; order Sinentomata; family Sinentomidae; genus Sinentomon; species Sinentomon sp. SZTP_YWyxl. The sequence continues at coordinate 24,439 of JASGXE010003669.1, forward strand.
ATGCATTTTTGTGTTACATGTTTAATCTGCTGTGCTTTTTTGTGCTTCATGTCTCGACTACTTTGTATCAATGTCTCGTCCACTGTGCTTTTTGTGCTTCATGTCTTGTTTACTGGGCTTCATTATCTTGTCCACTGTGTTTTTATGTTGTGTTTTGTGCTTTATGTCTTGTGCGCTGTGCATCATGTCTCGATTTCTGTTCTTCATGTCTCGTTCACCACGTTTTGTGCTTTTTGTCTTGTCTACTGGGCTTCATTAACTTGTTTTCTGTGAGTCATGTCTAGTCTACTCAGCTTTTTGTGTTTCTTGTCTGCTGTGCATTGTGTCCATGTGCCTCATTTACTGTGCTTGTTTGCACTGAAATCTTGTCTAGGTACCTACTGTGTTTTTGTGCTTCCCATCTTGGGTACTCACTGCGTCATTTCTCGCCCACTGTGATTCCTATTCTCTCTATTCTTCATGTCTTGTCCGAATTTTGATCAGATTTCCCTTTTTAAAATTAAAAAAAGTTAAAAGATGTGCATGAATTTTGGTATTGGTGTCTTTACCAGGGAAGGAGAGAAATAAGTGATGTGCAACTTGTAACTGCCGAGTTCCTTCCTTCGCATCGAGGACTTGGATCTTCTTCACTCACATTTTTGATTGACGATAAATTTTTTCTTGACTGTTATCCGTTTCAGTTGAAGCACGTGCACCACGAATGGGTAAATCAGGATTTTCTATTTCTGGTGAGATGAGTGAGTCTTATCCATTCGTAGGTGAAATTAACATACGACCAGTTTAGCCCTTACTCGGAGAGTATCTTCAGGTGCATATGAGAACAGAGATGAAAGACGATCACATGATGAAGATGAAACATGCCAAAATGGGTGTTGGAGGAGAAGGCACCATTGGCAGGTGAAAGCCAATGTTGCCTTCTCCTCCAACACCCATTTTTTAGCTTGTTTCAACTTCATCATGTGATCGTCTTTCATCGCTGTTGTTCTTATCTGCACCTGGTGAAGCCCTCAGAGGGTAAGGCGGAACCGGTCGAGTGTTCATTTCATCAATGCATTGATAAGATACACTCATCTCAACAGAAATAGTAAATCCTGTTGTCCGTTTCAGCATAAGAGGTGAGCCTTTTTTGAAATTCACAATAGGTACCTAATGAAGATACCATCCAAAATCAGGCAATTATTGATGGGTAACAGGGCGATTGGTGACGAATCATCATGGAAAAGGACAAACTAGCCTACCCTCCGTCTGGAGGAAGTGGGGGATGTTACGAAAGCAATACAGACCAAGAATAATCGAGGGTCAGGAAGAAAATGGGCCAAACCAACTGTCCTGCATAGATTGACCCAGGAAAGCTAAAGAAGGGAGGATTCGTTATTGCAAAATTCAAAAAAAAGGAAGTAGAATAAGAAAAGCAATTTAATTTTTATAGAGATTATGGTTAATGCTTGGGAAGCATCCCTCATTGGGGACGGTTAGATAAACTTTTTCCCTTTGATCCTTTGTTGATTCCTGAGGAATTAATTGTCTGGCGGCATTTGTTTAAATTCGAAAGATTCATTGG
>JASGXE010003670.1:0-26066 GCA_030068105.1 Sinentomon sp. SZTP_YWyxl
GCTTGAAAGAGGGAAGTTCCAAAATTGCAATCAATCAATCAATCAATCAATCAAAATTTGTGGTTAAATGTTAAGGGGAATAATGTCTAATTCTGGGAAGTCTGCATCACGTAATTTACCATTTTTATTATCGCCTTAACTTAACTAAATTTATCTTCATTCAAGTAATATTTAACGCTCTCTTGACTACTTTTCTCCACTCTTTAAATTTCTTAGGTTTGTTGTGGTGATTTGAAATTGAATTTCGATAATATGTATTTCTAGACGGATTTGGTTGGTCTGCGTCTAATTCAAAGCAGACGCTGTGGAAAGTTTTCATCATGGATCAATTCAGTTGCTTGTGACAGATATAAAATGCGATACAAATCCAGTGATTCTTGCTAACACTAAGAATTTTACAATGAGGATTGCTTACCGGAAAAATGAATTTCTCTTTAAAATATAAAAATTTCGCAAGTGCAGGTTACGCACTGAGCATCAATCTCGAATTTCGGCTGAACTAAAAATGAATATAAAACCAGTGATGGCTGTTAAACCAAACACAAACACGTAATCAGGTTTAAGAAAGTGCATTTAGTAAGATCAGAAGGATCCAAAAGTCAAGAATCCAAAAATCATTGAATTTTAACACCACAGAAGGATCCAAAAGTCAAGAAGAATCCTATAAAATCATTGAATTTTAACACCACTAAAAATTTTTATGACCAGTTATACGAATAACAGTACATGTCAGCATTGTTCTGTTTTTGAATGAGGAAAAGGCAGCGCCTCCCTCGGATTTCCAAGGAGGGGCTGCCCCTTGGATTTAGAGACACCAAACTCAGCACAACTTGCACAACAATTGCTAACAAACATGCCCACAGACCGCTTGTGCAGCCGTCGATTGTGCAGGAGCAAAAGCGACTAGGACACGAGCGACTGGGACACGAAAGAAAAAAGTTGATCGCTGGTCTGCAACAAGAAGCCTGTCTCCTGCTTCCAAGTTCTAAATGGCGCCTGACTTAAAAATGAACTTCAATGTTCGAAGACTTTTGATAAGGCGCGTATATGTGTCCCCTACACGTTACTGACATTTGCAGTGCAACTAATCGCCACTGACAAACATGTGGGCTCGATTACATGACCATTTTAAAATTGTGCAACACACGTTGGCAACGTACCTTGAATTTTGCCGCAAGTCTAGGTTCTGGATCAGACTCGGATCTGGATCAGGTGGGGACAGAAAGGCAGAAATGGTTGACGACTGCCTGCTGCGGAAGAAGGCTGTAGTGGAAAGTTTCCACCATGAAATTGTCAATGGCCGGATGGATAGGTAGACTCCTGAATGAAGGGTGGGAAAGATCGGGAATGAAGGTAATCTACTTGGGAATGTCCAAATCCTCTCCGAAGAATGAGTACTTGACGGTTGTGTTGGATGGTGAACACTGGCCCCCGTGAGAAAACAGCAGGAGGCCAAATCCGCAAAGTGCCGTAACTCTCATTGCCCGTCCCCGCCCACCGAGCGCCAATTATCGCTCTTTTTCTTTCTCTGCTGTCGCGTCAAGAGGCCGGTTTTCCTGGCCCTGGTTGATTCATGTGTCGCTGTGCAACGGCAACAAACAGTTTAAATTCTCTCGAACCATATGACGGATTTTGATGAAATCTTTTGTGTCGGAAAGCAGAAAATTAGAACTTTTCTGGACTGTAAAATTATCCCGAACTTTTTACGGGCAAAACTTGAAAGTCATGAGGTAAAATATGTTCAAATTTTGATTAGATAAAATTTTGCGTTCTTGCTGAATTCTTTCAATGATTGCACGATTTGTTCCGTTGTAATATGGTATTGACCTCCGGAAGAGTTATAGAGGAAGCCCTCAGCTATCCACGGACACCAAAATCATTGCATTTGAACACCATTTGACTCTTTTATATAGAGAGAACACGACGCGGAAGCATTCATTTTGTTTTCTGCACAAAAATAAGCGGGGATGAGGCCGCGATTTTTTCCAGTGGTAACATGGTTTCGATCCGTGGAAGAGTTATAGAGGAAGCTTTCAGCTTTCCGAAAATACCAAAACCAGAATTGGAACATCATTTGACCATTTTATGGAGAAGAAACACGACATGGAAGCAATTTTTGTTTTCGACGCAACAAAAAATAATTCTTCTATGTCCCGTTTCCTCTTCATAAAATGGTCAAATGATGTTCCAATTCAATGATTTTGGTATTTTTGGAAAGCTGAAAGCTTCCTCTACAACTCTTCCGTAGGTCGAAACCATGTTACAACTGAAAAAATCGCGCAATCTTTGAAAATGTGAGGCAGGAACACGGAATTCTATCAGATTTTAACTTTGTGGATAAATTTTTTTTGTAGACACTTTTGCAGAAAAAATTGTTTTTATTTTCCAGCGAAAAATTCGGGGCTGTTATACGCGTCTAAAATCGCAAATTTTTTTGCTTCCCAGCACAAAACGTTCTGTCAAAATCCGTGAATCGGTTCAAGAGAAATTTATCATTCCGTGGGTCACAACCCGCGACCGCCGTATTGTCGCAATGGATTTTACTTGTCGGAGTTGGCCACCGAGCTACAACGGACAGCAAACCGTAATTTGTGTGCAACGATAACTCAAAAAATAGATAACCGATCGTGCCCAATTTTTGTGGAGGTGAAGATATCAATGTGGTGCGTTGCTGTATGTTTTGTGGTCACAATCGAGGAAAAATGCCAAAACGGCACAACAAAAACAAAAATGCTCTTTACCCTGCCCCACCTCAACAAAACCTGCAAGGAGTGCAGCGCAACAAATAACAAACACTGCAGCCGCGAAAACTCGGAACCTCACTCACCGCTCCCCCATGCCAGCGCCATGCACAATTTGCATCCCAACACAGACAATGTTGGACACTGGGGCAAGGTCCAGCAACAGGGACAGCAACAGAGCAGAGAAGCCAAAAGCTGAGAAGAAACAAACAGGACAACAGGTTGCGTTTTGTTTCCATCAATGAATGCAGGAATCAATGATTCATCAAGCCGCGTCAGAATGGACTGATTTTTGTCGGCAGACTTCTTCAGATCGTCTGTCCAAATGAGTTTGTCTCTCCCACCGTGGGGAGTTCAAGTCAGGATTAAAATTTGCTTCGTTAGCAAATTTTTGACCCTGCCCAGCCGCTTTTGGAAATGATGAGGCAGGGGCAAACATTTGCTGTCAGAGCAAATTTTAATCCTGACTTGAACTCCCCACGGCCATTGTTGTGCAAAGGAGAACATTGGGAAACAGTTTCAAAGACCTATGCCTACCGCCTCAACCTCCACAACCGCTTCAACCTCCTCAACCGCCTCAACTGGATCCGCCAGAAATGTTGAGGCGGCAGGTTATGGCAAGGTGCGCATGGTGCATGGGGTTTTGAATCGGACAGACGACAAGAAAAAGTCTGTCGACAAAAAGCTGTCCATTCTGACGGGTCTTCAGTCAACGACACCACACACAAGGAAAGAAACCAGCACATCTCGTGCACCGCGCTCCTTTCAGTTGCGACTTTCTTTTTCGCGTTGTCTGTTGCTCATCCAGCGACGTCAATTTCCAATGTGTGGCCGAATGGGGAAAAATTTTCCCTTTTGGGGAAATTTTACACCTTTTGGAGAAGGTCTGGGGAAATAGATAGTTTGGAGAAATTTCGATTTTTGTCCGCCAACAACAGCGCAAATGGATTTTGCAGAAATGAGAAACATGATGGGCATTTTGTTTCGGTTGTTTCTGTTTTTCGGCTTTCGCTTTCGTTCCACATTCTTGTGTCGTGTCGCATTTTGACACAACTTTTAAAACAGCCGGTGTTCGAATATTGAATTGGCACGTGTTTGGTTGAAAGGACAGGATGGTTCGAAAACGAGGCCCGCATCGCGCGAAGACACCGAACTCCTCCACCCGCACCCCATGCACAATTTTCGCCGCAAAAAGCACAACAGAAGGCCAAGAGAAGAGGCATGGAAGGAACAGGACAACAGGTTGCATTATTTTTTAGTCAAACACACAATCTGCCAAACATCAGCCAAACGCTCTAAAGAAAAAGTGGAGGCACTCCGGGATTTTCGTGAGTGCAAAATGTGTGCTGCTGGATTGCGGCGTTTGAAGGGGTGTGCGCATCGAAAGACATGCGAGCAAATGGCGGACCGCGGTGCGATGCCCACAGAAAGTTAAATTTATCCTGAAACAAGCGACGGATTTTGATGTAGTTTCGCATGGCGCAAAGCGTGAAAAATGAGCGCTTTCACACATGTAGAATGATGCCGACCTTTTGTCGGCTAAAACTCTGCAACCATTTGAGGAACAAAAGTGCTCAAGTTTCGGAGTTATAAAAATCCGGGTCCCTGCCAAGAATACCAAAATCATTGAATTTGAGCACCACTCAACAATTTTTTGACCAGAGGTAACATTGCATGGCAGTATTGTTTTGTTTTTGAGCGGGGAAAAGGCTTCGCCTCCCTCGGCGCTGCCTCTAGGACTTACTGACACCAAACTCAGCACAACTTGCACATCAATTGCCAACAAACATGACCACAGACTGCTTGTGCAGCCGTCGATTGTGCAGGAGCAAAAGCGACTGGGACACGAAAGAAAACAGCTGATCGCTCGTTTACAACAGGAAGCCTGTCTCCTGTTTCCTAGTCTATAAAAAAAAAGACAAGACATACCGCAGTGGTGGCGAATAAACGCCGATATTCCTCATGAAATCGATGCCCAGATTTACAAATGACTGCCATTATCAGTGCAAAGGAAACGATGCCTCCGAAGTTCACAAATTCCGTCACTTTTGACAGCGGGATTGAGTCTGCCGATGCCATCATGATTTTCATTATCAGCCTTATTGCTGTCCTGAGAAAATTCATTCTAAATTTTAGAAGGTTTAAGAGCAGTGCGGTACTCATCCTATTCAGAAAACGTTCGTATTCAAGATGTATATCTGACAACACGGATTCATTCTTAGAAATAAATTGCAGGGAATTTACAGGATGTTTATTTCCAGACGATGGCTGATGCCGAGTACTCAAAATGACTGACACTTCTGCTATCCGTGCGCTGTATGCCGATGGGCTGTAAACCAAAACAATTACATAAAATTGTTGTAGTCCGTAATTTTACGCCATGATTATCAGTGAGTAGGTCTGCGGTTGCCACCGACCATAACCCGTGAGACTTAAGAAGAATTCCAGTTCCGAGAACTTTTGAAACTCCTCAAAGAAATGTGTATCGAACTTTGCCATAGAAATTTGAAACTTCTGATACGCGTAGAAAATATATGGCAGACGTAGTGCGTGAAAATAGTCCACAAGGAAATGGAGCATATGCAACAGTTTACCGGCCTGCACGAGAAATCATCGTTCTGTAGCTATGTATATACATCTTGGTGTAATGCGGCCAGGTGACGATTTCCCCCCACAGGTCATACAAAGGCGTGTTTATAATGAAGCGACATATCGACGCTGTTGAAAAGATATCCAAGATCTCCTGTTTAGAGTCGAATGAGATTATCACATGTCCATCAGCAAACATGATAAGACCGAAGACCTGGAACAGGTTGAAGGATTTTAAGAAGGTGGAAATGGTGGAACGGTCACGTATTTTCATGGATTGCATCAAGTTCATTGAAAATGAGAGAGACACTTGTATCATCGCAGAGACTTTTTCAGAAAACAGCCGTACTCTTTGCGATAAAATTGTGTCCCCCTTTGACGCCTGCATATCCATGCCGCATAGGGTGTTCGTTTTCCCTGTCGGGTAGTCGGTTAAGTCAAGTTCGATTGGGCAGGTAAGTTTTGGTTGGATTGGGTTCGGTCAGGTTACGTTAGATAGGTTAGGCTTGGTTCTGCCAACCTGACATCCGACTTCCGACTCTATACAACTTTAAAAGACTAAACTCCATAGTTTTCGCAGCCCGCAATATAATTTGAAAGAGAAAAAAATAAAATAGTCATGAGTAAAAGGAAGAAAATACAAAAATAAACCGTTTGTCGATTTCAGACGGGTACACGATTGTTCGACACAAAGATAGTACACTCTGTGACGTCTGTTGCAATTTTATTGTGTCCGCCTTTTGAATTGCAGACGTGACAATGTGATGTCTGCAATGCCAAAGGGGGATACGATAAAATTGCACGGCTTGGAGCCCAGCCATTTGTGAAAATGTTTCCATGCGATCATGCATATGTTTCTCCCCTTATAAAATGACGAAACCGAAATTTTAAACTTCTTCCTTAACTTCTATTTTTTAATATTCGCAGAGTTCAGGTAAAAAATATCCTTATCCTCCCAATGATTAATAATTTGGGTAACTATAGACTAAAATGCTGAGTTTTCTTTAAACCCAACGTTATGCAGACAGCCAAAAGAAAATTCGTGGTTCTGTGCGTCGAATGTAATGTGACGATTAGCCGCTAATACAGTCATTTTTATTCGGAATTCTGACATCATTTTAGTCTATATCTCGAAGGTCTACATCTTGCTGCTGATCCTTCCCTAATCTTGATTGGTGCCGAGGCTTTTATTTTCAGTTTTATTTTCACTTCATTTTCATATTTTCATTTCAATATTTTTATTTCATTTCATTTCATGGCTTTTGATTTTCTTTTTATATAACGGCCGCGACAATCAGGTCAAAGCCCACAGGAACCATTGGTGGGGAAATTGGAAATCCACCACGCAAATTTTCTTCTTTTCGTGACCGAGTTTTGCAAAATAATGGCAAAAAAAGAAACAAACCAAGGCGTTAAGCATTAAATTCTGGAAGTTCACAAAGCCAAATCAACCTTTTCAGTCCATGCAAACTTGCAGAATACAAATGTAATTGCTTGAGTATCAGTTGGATAGCCTGGATCCATTTTTGTCTGTAAACACAACAAATGCCATGGCAAAGCTTATTGAAGTATGTACCAATGCTTTACCTCCTTTTAGCCTTCGTATCAGAAAATTCAAATTCAAATTAATTTTTATTGAGAAGTTGCCTCCTCTCAATAATTATTTCCAATGCATGGAAAATGCAAACACATAAAAAACAGAATACAAATACAGCAGTGGATAACTACAAAAGAGTACTTAGTTACGAAGCCATAGAACTTTCCTCAAACGACCATGTAAAACTTAGCGGTTGAATGAAAACATTTCATGGCAACCTATTCCACTCAGAAATAGTTCGTCTTGTGAATGAGAATTTTCCGAAGTCCTTTTTACTGCTTGCATATTTTATTGGGCTGGACATATTTTAAAAGGGTGGTCATTCATGGAGAAGTATGATGGTACTTCAACGTACCGAAGCAAGTCACCTCAGCCACCTACATTGGCTACAATTTCGAATAGAGCCAGAAGTCTGGCAATCTTTCTTCTGACTGCAAGAGACACCCATCCAAGCGTCATGCTGGAAATGCTACTGGTCATGCGAAAGTAGCCCACGACGATCCTTGATACGGGAAGTTGGCTGCATTCAATCATGCGACAGTGAGTAATAGCTAGAGGATCCCAAGCGGGGGACGCATATTCAAGGATGGGCCTTACCAAGCTTGTGTACGCAAGCTCCTTTATTTGAGTCGTGCAGTTCCTGTAATTACGATGATGAGGATACAAGATGAGGTTTAGTTTCTGTTCAAGCACAACGCCGAGATATACAATTTCGGCCACACTCGGAAGTGGATTTTTTCGATTCGGATGGGACAGAACATTGCTGCAAACTGACGTTAAATATCAGAAACAAATATCTACTAAAGATATTTGGTAACAATTTAAGAAACCTTGCACTACACTATCAGCTCCCTCAGAGATATTTGCACGCATACGAATAATACGATTCACTATGACTGTTTCTTTAAGTGCAATCGGCACACACAACATTTCTCCATGGTCTGCAGAGTTTGGGTCATTGCCCTGTAAATTATTCGTGGGCCTAAATACATTTGAAAAGGTTTGATTCAAAAGGTTAACCTTACCCATACCATCATTAATAAAAGTGTCTGAATCATCCCCCTTAACTACAAGGGTAGGCACATTAGAGAATTGACGTCTGGCACCTTTGTTGTACTGCCAAAATTTCTTGAGTCCCATGCCACGATTGTTAAAAAGCTTTAGGTAATTCCCCAGTGCAGTATGCTTTTGTCGTAGGTAATTTGACAGCGTGCTTTCACATGCAAGATAAAATGTTTGGGAAAATTTCCTCATTCGAAAGGCCTTCCCCAGATTCCTTTGAGCAGCCAAGTGAGAAGAAACCAAGGCGGCTTATGAGATGAGCGAACACTTTTTTGGGACGTAAAAACCAACAACCTGCTGCACAAGTTTGGAGAAAGCCTCCCAAATGCAGTCAACATCCGCACTAAATAATTCTCTCCTGTCAGGTGGGTGTAATATCCCATTTAAAAAGCATGTGGAGGCAGGGGCTAGATTTTAGGACAGACAGGAGAGATTTGGACAAGATCACATTCTGACATCCAACAATGCAGGAGAGGACAATCATGCAGCTTCTGTTTGTCTGACACAGGAGAAGGTGGAGTACAGTCGTTTGCAAAAATGTTTCACATGAACCTGCCGAGTGAAAGGGAGATGGTTTTCATTTGCAAAAAAATGGATCGGGGGACGAGAAGGATTGAACGTTATTTATTCTCAGGTCGGATGAATTTTTGGCCGAATGTTTGAACGTTATGTTCGAATGTCACTCAGTCAGAATGAAGATATGCCCAATACGTTATCAATCCGCACTAAATAATTCTCTCCTGTCAGGTGGGTGTAATATCCCATTTAAAAAGCATGTGGAGGCAGGGGCTAGATTTTAGGAAAGACAGGAGAGATTTGGACAAGATCACATTCACATCCAACAATGCAGGAGAGGACAATCAAGCAGCTTCTGTTTGTCTGACACAGGAGAAGGTGGAGTACAGTCGTTTGCAAAAATGTTTCACATGAACCTGCCGAGTGAAAGGGAGATGGTTTTCATTTGCAAAAAAATGGATCGGGGGAAGAGCAGGATTGAACGTTATTTACTCTCAGGTCGGATGAATTTTTGGCCGAATGTTTGAACGTTATGTTCGAATGTCACTCAGTCAGAATGAAGATTTGCCCAACACGTTATATTCCGAATATTTATTGCTTTCTTCACAGTTTTTTTTCGTTCGCGTTGTATTTCGTCCGAGTTTCTCTGTGTTTTCAGTCAGTTTGTACGATTGCGAATTGTTTGGTTCGAGTGGCTTTTCGATCGAATGTCGTTTGCATCGAGTGCGATGACTGGAAAATATCAGAACAGTTTGTTGCGCAATGGTTTTTGTGTTGGCATATTCCCAAACACCAACATTAAATTTTGCTGCTCTTTTGATGCTTTATTGCTTTGGGTTTCTGTGATGCTTGACGGCACGAAAACAATTTTGAAAGAAAATATGGTGAGAATGACCTATTTGTTCCGAGCTCCCCACGGTCAGAGTTCTGTGCCCATTTGTCTGGCTTTTAAAGTTCGAATGCCGCATTATTCGAATTGAGATTTCTTCGAACCCCCAAAAGAGGTTTAGCATGTGTGATTGATTACCATTTGCAAAATGCAAATAATTAATTTTCATGTTTTTCATGTTTTCATGTTTTTCATTAATTTTCAATCAATTTTCATTTTCATGTTGACCAGATGTTTCAACATGAAATGTGGTGCTTGACCGCAAAACCATATCGTGGTTCGGTTATTGTCCCACTGAAACCAATCAATATGCGGACAATAATTATTTTGCAAATGGAAAATCATAAATTCCTATTCCTTCTGCATTTGTGAAACATTTATTGAAAATCACTGTACTGTTTGCCCACTTTTGAGAACGTGCCCGACAACAGGCGAAGAGGAGGATTGGAGACCACCCAGAGAGAGAGTCGAGAGAAGAGGACTTCACAAAATGGCTGACTGTACGGTGGACAGTCGATGGGCAGTCGGCTACAGTGGACAGTCGATGGGCTTTCGATGGGCTGGAAAGAGCAAGGCAGAAACCCTACCCCACTCAACCCAACCCTCCCCACTCCCGATGATGCTTGCGGGAGTCTGTCAGGACAAAGATGGGAGAGATTCGGAATTCTTTCCAGTCTCCATCATCCAAAGTACCTCCTAAAAAGCGCTGCAAAATCCCACTCATCGGCAACATCGTTTTTCAGTTAAAAACTGTTCGCATTTGAAAAGTTGTGGACGGATGCGGATAATTTTGGTGTTCAAAGAGAGCCAATAGAATGCAGATTTCCATTTCATGAAGACATTTCGACATTTCAATTTGTGAAATTTCGAAAACGTTAATTCAATTTCAAAGCCCGTTTCCGAGACGTTCAAAAATTCCGCCCTTTCGTTGGAAAAATGGACTGCATCACAAAATTTTCTGTTGCAACATGGAATCGACTTGCTGCAAAGTTTTGCACCAATTTCTGGCCCATCTTTTGACACCAAATTCATTGAAATCTGTGGCCATCTGTCCCACCATTTGTCCTTTCACAGCAGCCGGTGAATGTGATTATTCATTTCCCGAGCGCAAACTCACCATCTCTCTAGAAAGTCAAGGGAGAGTGATTCCTTCGCCCGGCGTGGTTCCAAAAGCGCTCTCCCTGGAAACTCTGGGGGGCACTGGGGACGCTCGGCATCATCCCCGCACGAAATGCCGCTCTTAGGTATAAACGGTGCGCTTCACCAATCTGTCGAAAGAATGCTAAAATTTTATGGCAAAATTTGATATTCCACCGGCCGGTGATGCAAACGCTTGAAATTGTGGTCATCTTGGGAAATCCATTGGGATGATTTTTGTTGAAAAATATTCCGAACACAAATTATTTTTTGTGACGTTCAAAACATTTCATGTTTTGCGGCCTCTTAAGCACCATTTTAATCATCAAAAATCGTTGCTTTAATACCGGAGTGAAATTCCCCCACCCCGTTGTTTTCGAACTCAATGCCCGGACACGTTTTTACAAATCCTGCCGCGACTTCAGGTGGCGGAGACCATTTTGTGCAAGAATGCTCGATTGGGGGGCCCTTCACTCGCAAGAAAAAATATTTTTCTTTCTTACCTATAAAGCTATCAACCTGACCTAACCCTGTCCCTTCTCGGAAAAAACAAAGCACGCTTGGGGCCTCGGCCTGCCATCTAAAGTCGCGGCAGGGTTTGTAATCTGGCTACCCGGACGAAAGACGCGAGGCTTCTCCGATTCGCTAAGTTTAATTCATCGTAATCTTATTCCTGCATGAGCAGTCGTGTTCGATAAATAGGTCGGAAATTGTTTTTTTTTTTTTAACTGTGGAGTTCCCACTCGTTTCGTCAAAACTTTATTTGTCACGCGTTTTTTTTTCTAACAAAAATTTTCTTTCACGCACCGTCCTCTTTCCTTTTTTTATCACTCCAAGAACCCTTTTTGTCAAATGGGGATTTGACAAAATCCCCATCCCCCCAGGGATTTGGACCCAACTTGGGATTTTGTGCACTGCCACTGATGGCCGCCGTGGGCCATCAATGTCCGAATTGGGACGGCATCCCCAGCGGAGTTGCGGGTCAAACCCCCTGGTATAGGTTTAGGGGTCGGAATTCCTCAAAAGCTGGAGCTTGAGTATGAAAAGGTTTTTCTCGAGTTCTCGAAACGGCATCACAACATTTCAAACCTTAAGTGCAAGAAAACAGTGGCGGATCCAACCTTTCGCCAGGGGGACGCCTGATGTTTTGAGGCCGGAGGGTTCAAGGGGGGTGCGATAGCTACCCAGCGGGGGTCCAGGGGCATTGCCCCGGCAAGTGGTTCAGGGGACGGAGTCCCCAAAAAGCTGGAGTGTTTTGACAAAATCAGGTTCTCCATGTGACATCTTGAGATATGAAAAAGTCACATTTCTCTTTTTTTGTCAAACCTTTTTGAAAATCAGGAGTTTGCATGTAAACGGAGGCATCGCAACAGAAGTTCGCAGCGCAGAGTTGTGCAACTTCAACTGACCGAGAACTTCACAATGTGGAGCATGCTGAAGTTCATGCTTTGTTTTTGCGCCAGGCGGAAAACAAACTGATGCGGGCATCGACTGTGGGAACATCCCTTCTTACTTTGCATCGGTCGGCCGAAAGGCTGACGGGCTTTACTTGTAAATGTTAAGTCAGTGGTAAATACAATTAAAGCATGACATAAGCAGGTAGGAAGAGAAAAAAATAAAAGAAGAATGAAAGATGCAAGTGAACTTTCGAGTAAAGAAACGGTGCAGCAGTGACGTACAGTCATATGAGACTCAGTTAGCCGACCATCCAGAAGCGGTCACACATTTACCAGAAGCGGCCACACATTTTAAAAGAGGTGAGTAACTTGGTAGGGCGTTCCACGACTTTAAAGTTCTCGGGAAGAAAGAGAAGAGAAAAGAGTATGATTTGATTAATGGAATTTTGAATTGGTACTGATGGAGAGATCGCCTTTCACGAAACTCTGGAGGAAAGACATCAGGAATTTGTATATGAGAATATCCCCTCAACATTTTTGTGAAGAAAACAGCCTCTTATCCGCTCTTCTCACAAGCAAGGGATCAAGCTTAAGAGACATCATAATGTCAGACACACTGGTGGTGTATCAATAATCATTAACAATAAAGCGTGCCGCTGCACGCTGGACTTTTTCCAGAGCATCAGCGCGCCAAACAAGATAAGGGTCCCAAACCACGGATGCATATTCAAGCAAGGGAATAACTGTGGCTTTGAATGCCTTTAGTTTAGATTGACTGTCAGCATGGGCCAAGTTTCTCCATAGAATTCCAAGAGCACGCTTAGCTTTGTTGACTGTAGAGTTTATGTGCTCGTCCCATTTTAGGTTTTCTTGTAGAGTAACCCCCAAGTATTTGACGAATGATTGGTAGGAAATACTTTCACCCTTAATTTTAAAAGTTTCGCAGGAATTTATCATGATGGAGCACAGCCTAAAATTCATCACGGCGCATTTCGAAACATTAATGACCATTCTAGACTCATCACACCATTCTTGTATTCTATTTAGATTTTGTTGGAGTATTAAATAATCCAATCCCCTAATAATCCCCTTTGCCAATCAATCTGGACTTTTCTTTTTAAGGTGTCATTGAAACTGTCTGGTGCCAAGTTAAACTTCCTGGGCAAAATTTAATCATTGGCTGCACGTACATGTCGCCATCCGCTGGTAGAGACGCGGTACTAGAATTTAGGAACTGTCTTGTTAAGATCTTTGATCTGAACCTGAAAAATGGCAGAAAGGATGGGAAATCTGCACGTAACAAAGTCATTCTTGCAGGTGATTACAATCTCCCTGGCATTGACTGTAGTAACATAGCCAATCTTGGGTTACCTGCATTTGAGTCTGAATTCTTGAACTTAACTGAAGAATCTGGGTTGCTGCAGCTTGTTCATGAACCTACTCGCTTTTCCAGAAATGGCACTTCTAATACGCTTGACTTGTTCTTCACAAGTTTTGAACCGGAAGACAGCATTGTAAGGATTATTCCAGGGATTGCAGATCACATGGCTGTCTTCTTATGTCTATCATTCTCCTTCCCCGGTATAAACACAGGCAAATTCAAACGTGTTAAAACATCACGGCAGTACGATTTAGCAAACTGGGATCTCCTCAAATCGTCCTTAGATAGTGCCCTTCCTCAATTTCTGGGTATCTCTTACAATGCTGGCTGCAATGAGTTGTGGGGATATCTTTATCACATTCTTTCTTCACTCCTAAACACCATACCCGCACGTGAGAGAATAATAGATGCGAGATTCCCTGGGATGAACCGGGAATTGAAAAAGTGTCTTGCGCTGAAACGCCGCAGGTTCAAAGCAGCATGCCGGTACCCCACACCACACAACTGGGAAAGTTACACGAATGCCAGAGAGGCCGCAGTAGGGTTGAATAATACTTTGCAAAATTTATTGAACATGCTATAAATACGCCCTATGCACACTCATTTTGGAACCACATGAGACAAAAGAGGAAGGGCTGCTCAGTTATTCCGGTTCTTGCAGAAAGGGATGGATCGCTAATTGTTGATAATATTGAGAAAGCTGATCTTTTTGTATCCTCATTTCAAAATAACTTTGCGGAAATTTCACTTCCAATGCCGACCCCGCCTTCGATCGCTCCTACTGAGATTGTACCAGATCTTTCATTTTTCTCTCCTGGAAATATTTTATTCCATTTCAGCTGTACAGAAATTTCAAGTGTAGTTTCTTTGATGTGCAACAAAAAAGGTCCTGGATTTGACAAAATCCCAATCCCCCTGATCAAAAACCTTAATGCTCCCCTGTCGAAATTTTTGGAAATCTTATTTAAAGAAATATATTTTTCTGGAGTATTTCCTGATCAT
Source organism: Sinentomon sp. SZTP_YWyxl (assembly GCA_030068105.1). Classification (NCBI taxonomy): domain Eukaryota; kingdom Metazoa; phylum Arthropoda; class Protura; order Sinentomata; family Sinentomidae; genus Sinentomon; species Sinentomon sp. SZTP_YWyxl. The sequence continues at coordinate 14,312 of JASGXE010003670.1, forward strand.
TGGAAACAAATCAACATTTGCCCCGTCCCCAAAAAGGGCAATCTCAACGACGTAAACAACTTTAGACCAATTTCTCTAATTTCTGCGGTGCCGAAAATATTTGAGAAAATGTTGCACAACTTAATTCGAAATTTCTGTGAGTCAAACAATATAATTCACCCAAATCAACATGGGTTTCGGAAGGGAAAATCCTGTGAAACTCAGCTAACTGAATTGGTCTTTGATATCGCATCAAAATTTGAGTCAAAAACTCCAACACACGCAATCTTTATTGACCTGGCAAAAGCTTTTGACAGTGTTGACCACGAACTCCTTCTTGCTAAGCTCAGGAGGCTGTCATTCCCGGTCACATTGTTGAAACTTATCAAATCTTACCTCACATCACGACATGCCAACGTCATCGTCGATCGCACGCCTTCCTCTGTTGTCCTCAAGCTCACCTCAGGGATTCCTCAGGGGAGTCCATTGGGCCCCCTTCTCTTTATTCTTTTTGTCAATGATATTTTTGATGTAATTAGCTGTAATATACGGCTTTATGCTGATGATATTGTGCTGTACACATTTGTCGAAGATGGCAGGGACGCTACCACTTTACAAAACAACTTGGACGCTCTTCGTCAATGGTGTAAAAACTCACGAATGGAAATTAATGTCCAGAAATGCGCATTTCTGCTCTTCCATCCCAAAAAACTCACGAGCCCTTACTCTCAGACTCGATTTTTTGATTATAAGATAAATGATGAAACTGTGCCGTCAGTTTCCGTGTTTATAAGTATCTAGGAATCAAACTTCACGAGAATTTGGATTGGACTGAACAAGTCAATATGTCTATTAACAAAGCTAGATCTGCTCTGGGGTTTCTGAGAAGGAATCTCTCGCACGGAAATGTTAAATCTAAACTTCTGGCGTACAGGACTACTGTCTTACCCTACCTGGAATACGCATCTGTCGTCTGGGATCCATTTCTTGTTTCCCACGCTGATGCGGTTGAAAAAGTTCAAAGAAGCGCAGCCAGATTCATTACTGGCAACTATGATCGCACAGCCAGCGTCACGTCTATGTTAACTAGTCTTGAACTTGATCCTCTCAGAATTCGCAGGAATGAGAAAAGGCTTGCATTCTTTATTAAAATTTTAAAAGGCCAAGCCTTGATTAAGATTCCCCCGCTTTTTGCCGAAAACTTTCAGAACAGAAGAGCCACTCATGATTTTCAATTCCGCATACCACTAATCAAATCAAATATTTTTCTCAATTCATTTTTCCCCAGATCACTTAAGGATTGGAATGCTCTACCTAGAGACCACCACTTCCTTCAAGCAATCACATCGCATAGGGGTGCCCTCGCCACCTTGACGACTGACCTCTATTTTTATTTAGTGTTACGTTATCCGCACTACTTCTTGTTCATAATTCTGACTTCTTCGCCTCTTCCTTTGCAATGAATGTTTGTGTTGTCAAGTTCTTTGTCTGGTGTAAATAGCCTGTAAATATCATTTCTGACATGTTTGCACCTCATTATAGCAAATAAAATGAAAATAAATAAATGAAAATAAATAATCGGCTAAACACGATGTAGTTTTGTACAGCACAATGTCATCTGCGTAGAGCCTAATCTCACATGATGCGCGTTCAAAGATATCATTTATGAAAAGGATAAACAATAGAGGTCCCAATGCACTCCCTTGAGGTACCCCTGTGGCAAGATTGAGAATCAATTTTGACGGAGACTGCCCGACCACAACGTTTGCACTTCTAGATGAAAGATAAGACCCTAGAAGTTCTAATATAAAAGACGGGAAACCCTGTTTCTGAAGTTTTGAGAGCAGAAGAGAGTGATCCACATAGTCAAATGCTTTGGTCAAGTCAATGAACACAGCAGTGGTGGCAATGTTCTTCTCAAGGCTGAATGCAATGTCAAAGATTAGTTCAGTTAACTGAGTCTCGCATGACTTGAATTTCCGAAAACCGTGCTGGTTTGGGTGGATCAGACGATTGGTTTCAACAAAATCAGTAATCAAATTATATAACAATTTTTCAAACAATTTGGGAACAGTTGAAATCAGAGATATAGGGCGATAATTATTTGGATCTGTTGGAAAGCCCTTCTTAGGGACAGGACAGATATTGACCTGCTTCCATTGGTCTGGAAAGCAACCATTTAAAATAATCTTGTGGAAAAGAATCTCAAGAAATTTGCAAAGCGGAAGTTTCAGATTTTTCAAAATTGTTATTGGAATCTGGTCTCGACCAGGACCACTTGTACAGAAGGACCACTTGTCACCAGACCAGGACCACTTGTAGGTGCACTTGTACAGAACGTTGCAAAAAACCTGTTAGGAATGGGAGATGATGATTTCCATTTGCAAAATACTTGTTACACATATGGAGACGTAATGGAACAAGGTGATTTCCTTTTTCAAAATACTTGTAACACATATTGGCTTAGATGAGACAATAAACCAAACAAGAATCATTATGCTGTCATTATTAGGTTGATCACTTAATTCTTGGATGGTTTATTGTCCCATCTGAGCCAATATGTGTTACAAGTTTTGTTAGGGCCTCAAAATTTCACTCAATGGAGTTAAAAGACAACCTTTCTCCAGCTTTTGGTTCCTCTGGACTCGACAATGATTTGAACTATTTTATAGTTCTGATCAGGCTAACTATTTGGAGAAAAGCTGAAACTTAACCCACTAAATGACTAGACTTTTCTAGTTGACCCAACAACTTCGCGAGTTCATTTCTCGTTTGATCTTGGTGTGTTTGCCCAACAGAATCACCCTGGCTGCTACCAATAAGAAACACTGAATTTTTGAATGCTGAACTATTTATTATTTATTTATTTTATTTTAGGACAATACTGCCACGAGGGCTCTGGTGGCAGACAGGCAAAAAATACACCAATTGCACTGTAAAAAATAAAGTCATCAATTCACAAGAAAAAGCCCTCAAATGACTGTCCATGGATGACGACCTATATTATTGTCACTGACAACCTTTAGCCCGTCAATGGGCGGTGGTCGAGATGTCAGATGACAGCCCATAGGCCGTTATCTGATCAAAAAAGCATTCAGTTGACCATGCAAAGGTCGTCAGGTGATGACAATTGTCTTCATCTGACAAACCCTTGTATAGACAAAATGCGATCTACGGGTCGTTAATTGTCGGCATTTACCCGTTAAAATTACTAGCAATTGCAGTAAATCGACCTTGTAAAGGTTGTCAGATGACGGTGTAGCAGTCGTCATCATGGCAGTCATTTGAGGGCTTTTCTGTAATCTGACGACTCTTGAGGTCGATATTTTAGCCTTCCCGGGGTAGGCCAATATACTCAGAAATGGATATCTCATCCGGATGAGGATAGAATGAGTGCAGAACCTATAGAATGAGGATGAATTGAGGATAAAGATTTAGAAAAACTAGTTTGCCATCCTGCGCAGTTCAAAAGGATAACATATTGTTATCATTGCAAAACGACATGTTAAATTATCGAACACGCGGGGAGGCCTGTATGTCCGTCATTCGCTGGAGCCACACATTCGCACGAGGATGTCGAACGCAATTCTTCTACACAATACCAACAAAATAATCGAGAGATGAAAATAAATGATGCGCAGCGCCAAGAAAATCAAGTATAGAATTTTTTAAATGTGACTCGGCAGAAATTAAAGATCCCAATCATGCCTATAATTTCGCTTTGTTTCGATTTCGAAAAATCACATTGTCGAGCAGATGTTTTGTTGTGCAGCGCTGAAGGATTGGTCCCACGACGCAAAACATTTGTTTCAAGAAACGATTGCATCTATTCTTTCAAGAGCCGGCGAAAAGAATAAACTGTCACACTAATTTCTTTAGAAATTAAAGTTTTCAGTTTTTTCTATGCGAAAGGGCACTTTGTTTTCACGGCACAACGAAGTCGGTTCTGTGATAATTGCCTGTTGTCTCGTAAACTGCTATGGTAGGCGAACGCAACCTAATCTACGATCAAAATCCGTGCTGTAGAAATTAAATTTCCTTTTCCTTTTTGCATCCAGGCATCGTTTTTCACGGACAATGTTACAGGTTTACATCCGCATTCCTCATTGCAACTCACATTCAGAGTCAACTCATTAGCCAGTTCAAAAGACGGATGCATCTTTTGCCACAATGGAAATAGAATAAGCGTTGTTCATTGAAACGAAATTTTTAGCAAACCCAAATCTATCCATTGATCCGTGTGCTGAACCTGAAGGTCCCAACGGGAATACGGTGTTGGTTTTTGAATGTTCACAACACTGCGTTTTGCAATATAAATTGAATATTGCCCTTCTTCCATTGTTGCACGACGACGCTCGAATTTTGCGCTAGTGACATGAATTCGACAAAATGTAATCAATATGACAAAATTCAGTGATCACCTCAGAGATTTTTTATCCGCTGAATAAACTTCGCAAAAAAATGTCAGATGCAATATGCACGTTACAATATCCAGAGTCATAGAACGATGAAAAATCTGCGCTGTAGAAATTAAAGTTTTCCGTTTTACCCTTTTGCAGCCTGGCATGAAAAAAAATTAACCCGCACAATACCGCAGGATCCATACCGAAGCAAATGGACGTGCAACACATGCAATCAAATGGGACAGCAATGCTATTTTGAAAAACTCAACTTTGCTTCAGAAATAAAAGTTCCTTACTTTTACCTTTGTTTTAATGTGACACCTTCGGCCGTATTTCCCATTGCAACTCACCCTCAGTTTTATTCCTAGGTCAATTCAACAGGCGGATGCATATTTCGCAACAAATGAAGAGGAATGAGCGTTTTGCATAGAAATTAAATTTTCTCAAAACATATCTATCCATTGAATTGACTAATGAGTTGTGTTTCACTCTCACAGTTCATTCCGACCTCCAGCTCTCATTATTAACATTCACATCGGCATAAAATTAAAGTTTTCCCCTTTCGCTGCAATGATATTTGGTTCCAGGAGGCTTACCTGTTGCGGCAATGGTATTTGTTACTGTTGCGAATATTAAAAATTGGCCCAACAGAAGGTTCCGTTTGGTGAATAAGCATCAAACAAATGTTTGGCAGAACATCGCCGACAAAAAATGTGGGAGATTTTCATTTCCAGGCATCGCTTTGCTCATGTAAACCGCATTTTTTTCCAAAATTCCGAAACTCACAGTTTGAGTTTTCACAACAATGCACGAATCATCTCCAGGAAAACACGGAGAGAAATACGATGTTTCGACGCAGCAAAACACGAAACTGACCGACAACCTTAGAAATAAACGGATCATATCACATTGTTATTCATGTGAGAGCAGCAAAAACACAAGAGACACGCAAACGCAACGAGAAACAAGAGCAAACAAATGCAACGCAATTGCAACCATCGCGCGTGAACAAGCGCAAACACACAAGCTGCGATCAAACCCACATCCATTGCGCGAGAATGCGTTCAAAACACCACCATCCCCAAGTGCAACGACGCGACCTCGGAATTCCGTCCTGTGTATAAAGGAGCCTCACCCAAAGTCAAGAGAGCCTCTCCCACCAGAACACGTGGGAGAGACCAACAGCACGTCTCGCTGCTGCGTTCTCTCACAGAAAGAGAAAATTGAGCCCGCCATTGTTTCCTTCCTGGGTGACGACCTTTAACCCGTTCCATGACAGCCAGCTGCCATCGTACTTTGACAGCTCTAGTAAAAAGGATGCTCACCTGACGGTCAAAATGTCGCAGATGCGAAAATCCGACGGGGATCCATCGTTTATAGACGGGCGTCAGGTCGTCAACCAGGTTGTCATTCAAGTGACAACTTTTTCCTGACGGGCTTATTGTCGTTGCAGGAGCACTTTTATCCCGTATTATTTTTTATTTTAGGATTAAACCTACCACGAGGGCAGAGGGTGGCACGGACAAAAAAAAAATACAATTGGACAAAAAGTCGTCGTCAAACAATAAAAAAAATCAAATTTTAAAATAAGCAACGGAAGCGAGGAGTGCAGCACAAGGAATATGTATGTACAACTAATTCAAGAGTGGTGCGACGCCAGGAGAATGCGTGATCGTGAGATAATGCTGAGGTTGCTGGAAGAGCATTCCAATCTCGTATTGTCTTCGGGAAAAATGCATTAAAAATAATATTTGTTTTAAATGTAGGGGTGGAAATGGCGAGACCATTATCAGACCTGCGTTGATTTGGCTTTATGAAGTAACAACTCGGTAAATCAAAATTCAAGGAATGCGTTAAAATGTCCTTAAATAAACTCAATCTGTGCGATTTCCTTCTGCTTGATAGCGACTCAAGATTGAGATCAGATAATAACCTACTTACGCTAACATCGCGAGAAAAGCGACCTGTTATTATGCGAGCTGCTCTCCGCTGAATCATCTGAATTTTTGAGGCAAGATCTTGACTTGTGGGATCCCACACTGCCGACGCGTATTCAATGATTGGTAAGACTAATGACATGAAGGCTTTTAGTTTAGCATGTTTGGAGGAGTAGCGCATGTTTCTACCAATGAAGGACAGAGTGCGGTTTGCTTTGGTACAGATAATGCGAATGTGTTCTTTCCAAGTTAGGTCGTTAGAAATGAACACGCCTAAATATTTGAATATCTTAACTTCCTCAATTTGCTGATCCTTAATTACATAAGAAAATTCGATCCGAGAATTCATCGAACGGTTACAGAAAGCCATGGCTTTGGTTTTAGTCGAGTTTATACGCATTCCCCAGGCATCACACCACGATGAAACCCGGTTGAGGTCTGATTGGAGGAGCATGCAGTCATCACGGGACTTCACTGCTTTGAAAATAACAACGTCATCGGCAAACAACCGTATGTTGGAGGACATGTTCACAGAAATATCGTTGATGTAGATCAAAAATAGGAGAGGCCCCAGAACACTTCCCTGCGGAACCCCAGAAGTGACAAGTGATTCATCAGAGGTTGAAGTTTCAACAGATACCATCTGGGTTCGATTTGATAAAAAGCTGACGATCAGTCTCAAGACAAAGGGCGGAAAGCCCAAGGATTTCAGTTTGCTTAAAAGTTTATCATGAGGAACTAAATCAAATGCTTTTTGGAAATCGATAAAAATTGCGTGGGTGCCCACACCGTTGTCCAAGTTTCTTGCAATTTCGTCGATTAAAAGTAAAACTTGTGTCTCGCACGACATTTTCTGCCTGAAACCAAATTGATTGGGATGAAGAATTTTATTTTTATGCAGGAAATTTCGAATAAAGGTAGATAGAATCTGCTCGAAAATCTTGGAGCAAATACATGTTAATGAAATGGGGCGGTAACTCTCGGGACGATTGGCGGGCATATTTTTCTTTCGGATCGGAATCACAAGTGCGCTCTTCCAGTCCAGCGGAAGATCACCTTTATGAATTATTTCAGAAAAGAAAGGGGAGAGGACCACGCTTAGTGAAGGAGCTAGTTCTTTAAGCAAGCGTCCAGGAATCCCGTCCGGCCCCATGGCCTTCTTGGATTTATTTTGTTGAGAAGCTTGTAAACACCCTGGATCTGTATAGGTGGAAGGTTCAAAAGCCCATCATTTATATCTAGCGCAATATCCGGGACTTCAAAGTCATTGAGACTACTCGGTGAAAACACTCGAGTGAAGTATTCATTTAGAACGGCTGCAATTCCATTGGGATGAGAAATCAAATTTCCATCAAGAGAGATTAAAGAAGAAATAGAATTACCACCTTTAAGCGACCTAACGTACTTCCAAAATTTCCGTGAATATTTGTCATCAATGGAGCTATTAATGAAAGAGAAAAACAATTTAGAATTTAAATCAGTGCATTGAGTTCGGAGATTCACGTAACTGGCGTGGTCGGCTGGCAGGCCACTGCGTTTAAATTTGGAATGAGCATGTCTCTTTTTTTGAAATAATTTGTTAAGTTTAACATTGACCCATGGATACTTAGGGCTAATTTTTACTGTTCTTGTCGGTAAAGAGTTCTTAATAGCCAAGAGAGTGTTTTTTATAGTCAGCCAATTGTCGTTAATTGAGCGATTTTTAAGAGTTAATGGGTGAAAAAGTGGATTCGTCAACAGTGCTTGATTTAACCCCTGCCAATCAACAGCGGCGTAGCTAATAAAACATTTGGTGACTGTTCTCAATTTTTTGGATGCATACATGAGAAAGAAAGAACGATCATCTCATGATCCGAGATGCCATGGACAACATCAATCTTATGAGACGGGCATTCAAAATTTAACATGACAACATCCAAGAGAGTGCGCGAGACAGGAGTAATCCGTGTCGGCACTTGAACAAGTTGCTGAAGACTGTAGGAATTGATTAAGTCCTCTATGCATTTATCGTTGTTGTTAAATGGCATGGGCGCAGTCAAGGTTGAGCCTGGATTATTTAAAGTGGCGGCAAAATAGTTCGGAGAGTTGGTGTCTCCGCAAATCAGAATTTTGTGCCCAAGAGAAAAATGATGCCCAACTGAATCAAAGAAATCTTTGATGATGGGATTCTCCTGTGGGAGATTGGGCGGTAAATAGACACCAGCGAGAAAATTTTTAGGCGTTCAGAAAGATTTAGAGTGCACCAAATTATTTCCAACGGGCTGTCATCTGGCAAGAAGGACTCGCTACTGTACGATGAAACACTTTCATGCACGGCGATCAACACGCCTCCTCCGCGCCTACCATCTAGCCTATCCCGCCTAAATATGTGAAAATCCGACGGAAACAACTCAGAATTATTTACATCAGACCTCAACCAAGTCTCACTCAGCACTACAATCCGAACATTATGGGTAGAAATCAAATTCATTAATTCGACCCTTTTCTCCAGACTCATAATAGATTGGCAATTTAATATTGCACAACGAAAATCAGCGGGAGTCGAAGTTGTTGAAAGACAGTGCTTTTTCACTCCTTCCACCATAACGCGAGGGAAGGCGTCCCGCGCCCCAATCTTGCTGCTGGCCTGCACTGCAAGAGGAGGAAGAGGGAAACCGTTCATCCCGATGGTGGGCGAAGAGGGTGGCCCAAAAACGGTATTTTGCGTTGGATGTGAACTGTTGAAAGACATCTGGTTATTTGCGAATAGTAAACAGGAATAAGGAGCAGTAGAAAAATCAGCGATCAAATTTGAAATTGAAAAAGTAGATGCAGGGGATCGTACCCCCCGTCGTAGCGGGAGGGACGACACCCGACGGCCACCCCTCGCTGCTGCTTTGCAGCGCGAGTGGACGCGGACGGCTGGCGTCCACCTCTACGACGGGCGAGGTAGGAGGAATAGAAGCAAGGTGTTGAGAATTGCGCATGTTGTTCACGGTAATCCGTTTATGAACCGGAAGTGCAGAAATTTGAGAAAAAGTTGATGCCGATGTGGCTGATGCAGGCCATCCTACCCCCTCCGTCATAGCGGGAAGGACGACACCCGACGGCCTCCACTCGCTGCAGGTTTGTAGTGCGAGTGAACGCGGACGGCTGGCGTCCACCTCTATGACGGGCGAGGCAGGAGGAATAGAAGCAAGGTGTTGAGAATTAAACATATTGTTCACAAAGGTCTGTCTTTGAACGGGAAATGCAGAAAAAGGAGAAACTTTTGATGCCGAAGTAGATGCAGGCCATCCTACCCCCTCCGTCATAGCGGGAGGGACGCCACCCGACGGCCTCCACTCGCTGTGGTTGCATTGCGTGTGGACGCGGACGGCTGGCGTCCACCTCTATGACGGGCGAGGCAGGAGGAATAGAAGCAAGGTGTTGAGAATTAAACATATTGTTCAGAAAGGTCTGTCTTTGAACGGGAAATGCAGAAAAAGGAGAAACTTTTGATGCCGAAGTAGATGCAGGCCATCCTACCCCCTCCGTCATAGCGGGAGGGACGCCACCCGACGGCCTCCACTCGCTGCTGGTTTGCATTGCGTGTGGACGCGGACGGCTGGCGTCCACCTCTATGACGGGCGAGGCAGGCGGAATAGAAGCAAGGTGTTGAGAATTAAACATATTGTTCAGAAAGGTCTGTCTTTGAACGGGAAATGCAGAAAAAGGAGAAACTTTTGATGCCGAAGTAGATGCAGGCCATCCTACCCCCTCCGTCATAGCGGGAGGGACGCCACCCGACGGCCTCCACTCGCTGCTGGTTTGCATTGCGTGGGACGCGGACGGCTGGCGTCCACCTCTATGACGGGCGAGGCAGGCGGAATAGAAGCAAGGTGTTGAGAATTAAACATATTGTTCACAAAGGTCTGTCTTTGAACCGGAAATGCAGAAAAAGGAGAAACTTTTGATGCCGAAGTAGATGCAGGCCATCCTACCCCCTCCGTCATAGCGGGAGGGACGTCAAGACAAGACAAGACAAGACAAGACGTAAGGTATGATGCCTTCTTTTCGGCAAAAACCCACAACCCAAAATTTACTCTCGAATAAAAGACAAAACAACCATTGAGAAAGAAAAAAAAAACATTTCACTCACTCACAGAACCCCAGCGCAACACAAATTACATACCCCCAACATTATAAAAACCACAGCGAGACTGCTCCTTCACAAACATGTTCAAAGCTCCTCTTGCCCTGGAACCAAGATAAGTTAAAGTTAGGCCTACCTACCTACCTAAAGAAAAAATGAATGAAAGAAAACAGAAAAACTTAGCTTTGAAGTTTGCTAAATCCTTCATCATTGGCTCAGCGTCAGATCATCATCCTCTGGGCTAGGTTATCGTCATGACCAACACCTCTTCGTCCTTCATTCCGTATCCGTGTCATCTCCTGAGTTCATCAGACATCCTTACCACAGTTCATCCAACTGTCACCTTGACATTCTAAAACAGGAGAAAAAAAAAGAAAGAAAAAAGGATGAAGGAAGGAAGCAAAGCAACCTCAAAAGAGGCAGCCTTTAAAAAGAATAAAAAAAAAAAATAAAGATGACATAAAGAAATACAAGAAAGAAGTAAGAGATGCAAGAAAGTGAATTAAATGAAATAAGATGAGAACTTCCCCTTTCCAGTGCACAACAACGGGGAATGGTTCGCCTTGTGTCAGTCACGCGGCGAGAGCGCTGTCCGGCATAAGCTCGGTTAACTAGCGCAGGGAGTCACGGAAGCACCAGCGGCGTTCGCCAGCTGTACGCACACTCCCTCTTCCCAGCTGCGTGAAAACGGTTTTGCACTGACCACGCAGTGGGGGCCCGGGCCGTCTCGGGCAGGTTCCCGGCTTAGGTCTGGGCGTGGGTCCCCGACCCTTTCCCAAACCTCATGTATATCAACCCGTGGAAATGCCCAGATCGGATCCGAAAAAAAATAGATAAAGAAAAACAAAAAAATCCCAACCACCCTCACTCCAGGCAGCAGAAACCTTTCCCTTCCACTTCACAAGATATTGCTTCGCATGTTCCACCCACTGGTCTGATTCCTTCTCCCTCCCTATTCCCGTCGCTCACGAACAAGTGCCCATTCCTGCTCTTTTGAACGCCCCTGTCCACATCCATCCACCCAGAAAAACGTCTCTCTTCAATCATTACTTGCACCACAGGAATAGTGGCACAAGTCTTCCGACTCTGCCCCCAAACTGCATTCCTCCTTCCCATCCACCCAACGCAACCGTCTCGCAGTTTCTAGAGCACCCCCTGGCCCGAAACATCAAGTCGCTGCAAAAGAACCATCATATATTCCATCCCAACTCATTTGATCCTTTGCAGAATACCCAGTCAGTGAACTTTTTTGTGACACTTCCCTTCTCCACCGATGCCACTGCTCCTGTTCAATCTTCTCCTTTCTCTGCGTACACACTCTT
>JASGXE010003671.1:0-36937 GCA_030068105.1 Sinentomon sp. SZTP_YWyxl
TCGGATTTCAAATGAAGTGAGCTGAACTTTAATTGCAAAAGATAAAAAAGAAAAAAGGCATTTGATATTTTTTATATTTCAGAAAGTAAAATAGCTTCTCAGATTGGCGAGTTTTTCTCGAAAATTCAGTTGTTACATTGGGATTTCGTCAAGGACATCCTGCTTTCTCCGCGCTCGGTGGCTGCTGTGCTAATTCTGTACCTGTTAATTCATCTGCCTTTCAAATGCCTGCACCCTGTCATATGTGGGCACGAACCCAACGAGTAAGCATGATGCCATCATATTTTGTGTGCACGTGCAGGTGCATGTGTATTCGTGCATATGACCTGAAAGGGCCATGACACTTGACGTCGGTGAAACTCCGAAGGTTTATGGTTATGGCCACGAAATTGGCCATTTTGAGCTTCTGCAGCAGAACAAGCTCAGGCGAGCAAAAGTATGCAGGTATCACTAACATGCTTCAAAGCAAAGAAAACTGAAATGAAAACAGGCAGGGGGACTAAATACAGGATAACACAGAATTAGTTGCCCATAGGGCCGTATTTTCGTATGTGGGCATCCCTACATGCAGGCAGATTACCAGTCGTCGATGCTGGATGTTTTCCACTGTGGCATTGATCAAGGAACGTCAGCAAGACATTTCAACGAAGGAACGTGGTTGCATTTCCATTGCTTGTCAAAACATGCAGCGGAGGGCTTGTTGCGGCCTGCAACTCTGCACATTGTCATGGTAACTACAGTCGCCCGGGCATCCGAGCATCATTGGCAGGTATAGTTGGTTGCAAACCGAGCAAGAAAATGACCAATCACGCTGGCTTGGGCTCGTTGCCATGGCGATGCCTGGGCCAATACTGAGCACGCCTCATCTGCTGCGGGTATTTTTCGCTTTTCCGATGTGATTTGACGAGCGAAATGTAATGATTCAAGGACGCATCTTAAGCGTTGCACCGTCTGCGTGCAGGGATGCTCACATGCGAAAATTCAGCCCTATGGGCATCTAATTCGGTGTTATCCTGTATATCCAGCAAGCGGGCAGCAGAAGAAAGGAGCAGCGATATTTATTTCTCGAAATCTTCATGCAGCTTCATGCAGAAACATTCACTCCTGCCGAGTAACTAAATGGATTCGTCTGCCAGGTTCTAAAAGCGAAAAGAAGCTATTTAAGTAACTAAAATGAGGCCATTAACCGGAATGCCTGCGCCTGCAACAAACCCCAGTTTTTGGAAACAATTTAAAATGCGTTGCGGCCAAGCAAAATCTTTTTTTCCAAATATATTTTACAAAATATGCTTGTGGTCAAGAAGTCCAAGTTCAGCGCAAAAGAATCCAACGGTGAATGACCACAGGAAATGGGATGCCTTTCGTGAGGCAGAAAGTTTGCTTGCGAAAAGCATCAGTGCTTCAGTCGCAGAAATTCGGTTTGGAAGTAGGAAATGATGTCCCCGAAAATTCGCCTTCAGAAAGTATACATTCCAAAAGAAATCTCAACTGCGATGTGTTTGGGAAATAAGTGTGTCGATGAACTCAAGAACCCACATGGGAACAAATGTCACCTGGTCATGAAAGTTCACAATGCGACTCCATAGATGGCAGAAAAACAACTTCTGCATGCGAACGCCGCAATTAACAGCCGAGTCAGAAGATTGGGAATTCCAGTCACAAATGGTTCGAGGAAAAACGTTGTGATATAAGTACTTGAAGAGCATGTGGGATCGATAACGTGTGCACCATTGTGTGTTCTTCTCTGATTGAGCTGCAACGAAAAGCATGCGGAAGCGACATCACCAGAAAGAATTCAACTCAGAATCTCCCAACGATGATTCTTCCGGCGTTCTCGGATGGTTGGCAAGTCCAGGTACACATTTCAGAATTGCAGAGACGCTGGAATTTCGGTCATAATTTCCAGTGATGGCTCTGGCAGCACGGCGCTGAACCTTTTCAGAGCATGTATTTCGCAAGCTAAATAAGGGTTCCAGAGAGCGCACGCATAGAGGTATATTTTCTACAAGGGTGACTACAGTTTTAAAAGCCCCAAACCATTGTAATTATTTTAGTGCACCCGAAAAAGTCGTCCTTTTGCCGCTGACGAGAGCAGAGCACACATCCACATTGGAGTGAAGCCGTACAAAAATGCCATCTGGTGTGCTTTCTCCAGAAAATCATTAACCTCTTCTGGGACACATGAAAATCCAGATCGCATCCTTCGCCCGAATCAGGAAATCGCATCAAAGCGCTTTCAACGGGCAGTGATTCAACCAACGAGATACATATAATAGAGGGCTCGTCGCCGGTCTGACAGTGCAGAATCAGCTGAAGCGAATTGAAGCAGCGGCCGCCATCTTGGAAGGTGGATCGTCCGAGAAATTTGAACGGTGTGTGAGAGTATAAGCTTGGTCGCAAGCAACCCACAAAATGTCAAATATCTTTTGAACCAGGTAACGGATTTTGATGAAATCTTTTGTGTCACAAAGCTGAAAAATAAGCGATTCCAAATATGTATAATGATTCCAAAACTTTCCGCGGATAAAGTGCAGAAATTACATCTTTTGTGAAAGTGTTGAAATTAAGATGCGATAAAAGTTCGGGTCCCTCGCACATATTTTCAATGATTGTGCGATTTTTTCTGTTGTAACATGGTTTCGGCCTGCAGAAAAGTTGTAGAGGAAGCTTTCAGCTTTCCAAAAACACCAAAATCATCCCATTTGAACATCATTTAACCATTTTATGACGACTGAACGCGACACGAGACATTATTTTGTTTTTCGAATATAGGCAAAAACCCGCATCAGAAATGACTATTCACACGGCCAGTGTTGTGGGAACTTGTGCGCAGAAAGTCCTCATGGTTGAATGAGCGCAGACTGTGCTCCCAGCACCAAGGGAATAGGGTTGCAGTTCGGAATACCTGCCGACATCTGAAAAAAGTTGAACTGGACGAGTTTTCATGCACGCTCAATAAGCAACTAAAATAGGATAGGAAGATGAGGACGGTGTAGGTAGGGTAGGGTAGGTTAGGATGGGTGTGTTAGGACAGGTTAAGTTGGGTTCGGTCAGGTTAGGTTAGGTTTAGTAAGCTTTCAGTATTTCAGAGAGCAATGGTGATAACTCGTTCAGTTCAATGTCGGCAGGTATTCCGAACTGTTGCCGGGAATAGTCATTGTGACACGAAGCACAAGATGGGAGCCCGGGAGGCCAGTTTGCAAACCCTGCCGCGACTTTAGATGGCAGACGGGGGCCCCCCATCGAGCGTTGTTTTTTTTCCGAGAGGGGACAGGTGTTTAGGTCAGGTTCAGATGGATTTTGGCAAGAAAAAAATTTTCTTGCGAGAACAGGGCCCCAATCGAGCATTCTTGCACAAAACGCTCTCTGCCATCTATAGTCGCGGCGGGGTTTGTAAAAACGCGCCCCATCTCTCCCGGGCGCCAGTTTACAAGCCCTCACGCGACTTTAGAGTGCAGGTCCTGGCCCCACCGAGCATTGTTTTTTCCGAGAAGGGACAGGGTTAGGTCAGGTTCAGATAGCCTTAGGCAAAAAAAAATATTTTTCTTTCTTGCGAAAACAGGGCCCCAATCGAGCATTCTTGCACAAAACGCTCTCTGCCATCTGAAGTAGCGGCGGCGTTATTTGTATAGACGCGGCAGGGAGGCGTTTTTACACACCCTGCCGCGACTTTAGATGGCACAGAGTGCATTTTGTACAAGAATGCTCGATTGGGGCCCTGTTTTCGCAAGAAAGAAAAATAATTTTTTTGCCTAAGGCTATCTAAACCTGACCCCGTCCCTTCTCGGAAAAAACAATGCTAGGTGGGGCCCCGACCTGCTATCTAAAGTCGCGGCAGGGTTTGTAAACTGGCGCCCGGGAGAGATGGGGCGCGTTTTTACAAACCCCGCAACGACTATAGATGGCAGAGAGCGTTTTGTGCAAGAATGCTCGATTGGGGCCCTGTTCTCGCAAGAAAAAAATTTGTTGCCAAAAGCCATCTGAATCTGACCTAAACAGCTGTCCCCTCTCGAAAAAAAAACAACGCTCGATGGGGGGCCCCCGTCTGCCATCTAAAGTCGGGGCAGGGTTTTTAAACTGGCCTCCCATCTTGTGTTTCGTGTCACATTGACTATTCCCGGTAACAGTTCGGAACACCTGCCGACATTGAACTGAACGAGTTATCACCATTGCTCTCTGATATACTAAAAGCTAACTTACCTAACCTTACCTGACCTAACCCAACCTAACGTGTCCTAACACACCTATCCTAACCTATCCCACCCTACCTACATCGTCCTCAACTTCCAATCCTATTTTAGTTGCTTGAGCGTGCATGAAAACTCGTCCAGTTCAGCTTTTTTCAGATGTCGGCAGGTATTCCGAACTGCAACCCTATATTCCCTTGGTGCTGGGGAGCACAGTCTGCGCTCATTCAACTGCGAGGACTTTCTGCGCACAAGTTCCCACAACACTGGCCGTGTGAATGGTCATTTCTGATGCGGGTTTTTGCCTATATTCGAAAGAAAAACAAAATAATGTCTCGTGTCGCGTACAGTCTTCATAAAATGGCTAAATGATGTTCAAATGGGATGATTTTGGTGTTTTTGGAAAGCTGAAAGCTTCCTCTACAACTTTTCCGCAGGCCGAAACCATGTTAGGTACAACGGAAAAAGGTAACAGTTCCAAAGTACTGACTACCGCCTCATCCCCGCCTCAGCCGCCTCCTCCGCCTCCTCCGCCTCATCCGCCTCAGCCGTCTCAGCCGCCTCAGCCGCCTCCTCCGCCTCAGCCTCCTCATCCGCCTCAACCGCCTCAGCATGGTCCAGCAAATCGGATGAGGCGGCAGAGGCGGATGATGAGGCGGCTGAGGCGGAGAAATTGTTTTTTTTTAATCGCCATTTTATTTTGGCAACTGTTCCAAAGTACTGACTATCACCGCATCCACCGCGTCCTCCGCGTCCTTCGCCTCCTCCACCCCAACGCCGCTTCCTCCGCTTCATAAATGATGCGGCGGAGCCAAATACGATGCGGCCTCATTGTTTGACTTTGTTTTGTTTCATTTATTTATTTTTTTTGGGTTATGTCGTTAAAAAGGGGGGGACACAATTATTGCACGGCAACAGGGAAACATTTTCAGAAAAAAGCTGTACTCTTAGCCGTGCAATAGTGTCCCCCCTTAGGCTCCTGCAGACGGTACAGGGTGTGCTTTTTCTCTGTCGTGCAATTGTGTAGTCCTCAAACGGTTTTCTTTTGCATTTTCGTTGCTATACTGCCTGCATTATTTTTCTTATTCTGTATCTGTGATTACGGGCGAGCAAATCATGGGGTTTAGTCGCTTAATGAGCGATCGCGCAGGGAGATCAGGTCAGGTTGGACAGATTGGATTTGGTAAGGTCCAGGTTGTTTCAAGTAGGCCCTAAAGGTACACTGCGCAGAGACACTAAACTGACCGACCTAACCTAACCTAACCTAAACTACCGTAACCTAGCCTAACCTAACCTAACAACCCAACCGAACCTAACCCAACTTAGCTCCATGCAAAGCGCCTAACCTGTCCCAACCGACTAACCACCCTCCAGAGAAATAGGGCACACCCTGTGCCGTATGCTGGTGCCAAAGGGGGGCACAATTGCACGGCTAAGGGTACAGCTTTTTCTGAAATTGTTTCCCTGTTGCCGTGCAATTGTGTCCCCCCGCATAAATGACTGAACCCATTTTTTTGTTTTACTCTTTGTTTTTTTTCTTGATCTGTATATCTATGAAGACATTGAAAGCTATGGAAATGTGTTGTGTATTTGGAATGTTGAATGACAAGAAAGAAAACATGAAAAAAACAAAAAAAAAACACACAAAAAAAAAAACAAAACAAAAAATAATAAATAAATAAAAAAAAAACAAAAAAAAAATGACGATTAAAAAAACAATTTCTCCGCCTCAGCCGCCTCATCCGCCTCAGCCGCCTCATCCGCCTCAGCCGCCTCATCCGATTTGCCGGACCATGCTGAGGCGGTTGAGGCGGATGAGGAGGCTGAGGCGGAGGAGGGTGCTGAGGCGGCTGAGACGGCTGAGGCGGATGAGGCGGAGGAGGCGGCTGAGGCGGCTGAGGCGGGGATGAGGCGGTAGTCAGTACTTTGGAACTGTTACCAAAAAATATAATTTCTGCACTTAACCCGTGGAAAGTTTTGGGATCATTATACATATTTGGAATCGCTCATTTTTCAACTTTGTGGCACAAAAGATTTCATCAAAATCCGTCATCTGGTTCAAAAGATATTTGACATTTTGTGGGCAGCTTGCGACCGAGCTCATACTCTCACAAACCGTTAAAATTACTCCGACGATCCACCTTCCAAGATGGCGGCCGCTGCTTCAATTCGCTTCACATTTCGAACACGCGATCATTCTATTTACTTTAGTTCGTTGGATTCAACTCCATCTTCCGGCGTCTTATAAAATTAGAAGCTTCATAATTCTGTAAAGTTGAGGCGCTGGTGATATTCCTGCACTGCAGTGTGCTTCAGCAAGGGAAACAATGGGAACAAAAACAATTCAAGAAATTCAAGCCCAAACAGACGCGATGCTCGAAAAAAGTAAAAAACGAATTTCTTCCCATTTCTGAAAATTCGCAACCTCATGCCCCCACTCTTTGCATCCCCCGGCGCTCTGGGTGGCCATTTATTGCCGGTTCTGCATCTCATCTCATGGCCGAAGGCCATCAAAGCTGGTTCAAAAGGATTACAGCTGCAGCGGTGTTCCAAGGGCTGACCACTAAACTTCGCACTCAGGCTGAACCTCAGCCTGTATAACTACAGTTGGGCATTCCCATGGTAATTTTGAAACGGGTGAGGGGCGGAGAAAAATCGGGAGAGAGCAAGCAAAATGTTGCCTCTTGGTCGCGTCAGCGGACAACATTCTTTTGCGGGCGCGCATGAAGACTTCATGGCATATCTCTGAAAGTTTTCATCCGATTTCAATGTGTTCGGGGTTTTCAGAAAGGGGACAAATTCGGGCTTCTTTTCGGAAAAGCAGAAATCAAACCGTCTGCAAATTTTTGCACAGTCGCGCTGTGAAGCCGATTGAAATTGCAAAATGAGGAGAGTTTTGACCGTGGGTTTGGCAACTCTTTGGCCCATAGCCCGACTCTCGAACCAGCCAGGTGGGTGCCGTCGCGGACTTTATTGTTGAGCATAAAATGAGTTTTAAGAACACACCAAACACTCTGGTATTCGGTGTTGTGGTTCCCAGAAACCACGAAAAAACGGCCGACACTTTTTCATGTGGAAAAATGTCAATTTGGTTCCACAATGCGATTGCGCGTCTGTTTGCCAGCCGTTTGAAATTTTCTTCAGAGAAAATATAAAGCCTGTTTCGTCTTCTTTCCAATAACCCCAACCTTATTCAAATCGGATGATAACTTTCCAAGATACAGCGAGAAATCCGCGAGTGAGTGGATTCCAAAAAACGCCGATTTGGATTCGATGAAAGGAAACAAAATGGCGGGTTTGAGCCCACATTCCAATCTATGTTTCCCATTTAAAATGCCAAACTGTTATATACAGGGCTGTGGGCTGAACTTGGCACCCAGTGAAAAAGGGCAAACTTCTAGGGACGGTGGAATGAACAGGTACAACCATGGAATTCAAATCCCTCACCCATTTCCCAACATAATAAGATTTGCAGATACGCCCTCGTATTGATAGAGTTTTGTTACAATTGATCACCTCGAAAGAATGCGAACACAATGCCTCATTCACCGCAAATTTGATGCAACCCCATCACTTCGGACTTTGACTGTGCAGTGTGTTTATATCTGTGAAAGTGCAGTACCCAAGAAAGAAAAGGTGGGATATGTGTGCATGCTCGGAGCAGAGCAGAGCACAAAACTCGCAGGAAGGAGATTTTCAAACGAGAACAAAAAGTCAACCGCAAAGACGACTGCTGTTGCTCCACAGGATCACATGTGAAAAAAACAGAAAAACCCAAATTCGACCGAAAAATCGAGTGCGGCTAAAAAAAAATAAACGAAAAAGTTCGAAAGCACGAAAAAAACTTTTATTGCGACACGCTTGCTTTTATACGGACACGTATAGGTTCAGGCTGACTCGCTTTTCCATGCTTCACTGCCAAATCGACAACTCTTGTT
Organism: Sinentomon sp. SZTP_YWyxl; assembly: GCA_030068105.1. Classification (NCBI taxonomy): domain Eukaryota; kingdom Metazoa; phylum Arthropoda; class Protura; order Sinentomata; family Sinentomidae; genus Sinentomon; species Sinentomon sp. SZTP_YWyxl. The sequence continues at coordinate 8,126 of JASGXE010003671.1, forward strand.
TTTTTCGCGTTTTCGTGCTTCTGATGGTGTTCATTGAAAGGAACATGCCGGATTTTTTGCTTTTTGAGGGTTACTACGAGTATAGTTCAATAAACTTCACGGGCATTGAAAACCGAACATTGATTGAAAACCGAACATTGATCAACACCGATTGATCATCACGGGCATGTGAAAACCGAACATAAGATGGAACGCATCATGCGTTCGAGGTCCCAGATACGTTGGAAGCACCAGAACATTTGCTGCTTCAAGTTGAATTCATGGGCTGATTCGGCACATCAAAGATTTTGTACCATCCAGTTTTTTATCTTTCTTGAGGCCTCTTGCGAAAGGAATGCTCATAAAAAGAAAGATCAACAAATGGAAAACAAAAATGGAACCACTCGACAAATTCAACAACAATGCCAATTCCCCCAAGTGGCAAAATATAATTCGGTATACGGGTACAGAGCGGACCCATCTCTCCTGCTATGATTAACTTCAATCTGTCCAGATGTCGTTTTAATCCAGCAATTCCCCACCGGCTCAATTTGCAAATATAGGAAATAATTTGTTTGCTTATTTTGGTCATTGGACCGGAAAACAGGCAGCTAGATCGGAACGTGCGGGATCCCGGCTCCTTGAATTCCAGTGCCGACGAGAATAATAATTGAAACATGAATGTTAGAGATCCATATGTCACCCCTATTAGACATTTGTCAAACGTCAGAGTGTTTCTGATTTCTTCCGAGCGCTTGATCTGAAAAGAAGAGCTGAGCGCTTCACTGTAGACATGTCAGAGATCCACCGGAATTATTATGAAGCATTTGTTTGACAGAGCCATTGTGTGCTGTGTGAAAAAATAGCAGACGTTTAAAACAAACAGAAAAACAGCAAAAAACAAACTGTGCAAAAATTTCGAACAAAATTTCGCCAATCACAATCTGCCAGCTGGTGCACCCACGGTTGCAGCGGTGGCGGACATTGTTGTGGCGGCGAGGGCTCTGTTGCAGCGGATTCAGGGGCTTCGGCGGTTGCGGCGGTGTGGTCCGGAAGAATTTTTGAAGTGGTCCCACGCATGATAAGGTCCATTGCGGTCCCAAGTTTCAGCCACAAGCGACAAAAATCTGCAATTTGATTTGAGAGGTCAATTCATGTCGACTGCGACAAAATATCAGGGCACCGGAAGACGGCATCTCGCTCTTTCTGCCACTCATAATGATGTCGACCGATGCTTGAGTTGGCTACAGCCGATTTGGCAACGAGACACGGCCGACGTGCTCGACTCTCCAGGAACCTCAACGTCCTGTTCTTCCCTGACCCGATTCCCAAAAAAAACGATTTCGTGAAAAGTACCTTTTGATTCCGACCATTTCAGCAATCCCTGTTGCAGCTTTCTCTCCGTTTTCGACAAACCATTTTTGAAAAACGTTGCGCCTAAAGATGCTCAAAGTGTGTCCAGATTTGGACTTGGGTGCCGCTTTCTGGGCACGCGCATGAGTTCTTGCCGAATGAAGGGAAAATGAGTCTTTCACAATGTGATCAAATTTGTTCCACGAATCCTTCCTTCAGTTTGGTGTTTGATATCCCCGGGAACAGCATTTTGTCACGTCTGCAATGTCCTTTTGTGTCGCTGTCAGCATTCCTGTTGCCCACCCAGCACTCAGAAGTGCCTACCCGAAACCTCATAAGCACTCTTGTCTGGATGGAATCGCCTTTGGGGAGAATGGTCGAAACGAAAACTTTTTGTTACTGCACCTATATTGTTTTTTTTTTTTTCTTAGATTCTGATCAACATGTAACTGTGTATTTTGAGGTTTCGGTTTGTTTAAACACTTGTCCGTCATCATGAAGCACAACTTACACCAAACAGGAAGAGACTTTATCGAGCCCATTTGCCAAAAACCCATTAACACGGTTTGCTTATCACACAATGATGCGAGAAGACGCGAGGAACCTTTTTGCGCGAAGAACCCAAATTCTGGCAGATGATCCAAAGTCTTAATTAAGACTGTCGAGCCAGGGCCGTACCCAAGGGAGCCAAGGTGGCCGTGATGCACCCCACTAAAAGTTTGACATCATACTGGGTAATACCCATGCAGTGGTTCGGTTCCTTTTTGTCACATCCGATTTGTTTTTCATCATTGGATTCAGACTGATCAGTGATCACAAACAAAAATGAAAGTGAGGGATTTGTTTCTCTTTCTGGGAAGTCATTTTTTCACTGCCTTATTTCCTAATTGGTAGAAATGGATCACATTGGAAGAAGGTTTATTCTGATTTATTTCGTGTTAATTTTGATAACAGTTAGGGCCTACTGTTGTGGTCATTAAAAAGTAGAATGAAATTATTTTAATGGGCACAAAATTGTCAGTCATCATGGTCAGTATATGGTCATTAAAATGCAGAATGAAAAGAAAAAAAAAAGAAAAATCAAAAATGCAAAAGGGGTTGGCTTCTGGAACACCAATTTTGCACTCAAAACTCCCGAAAAACGATTTCTTCAGCTTGTGGCCCCTTGGAACCCCGCTGGGGCTCTGCCCAAGACCCAGACGGCCCACCCGTTCTGAGAGCAGAGCCGAGAAATTTTTACCAGGTTGTCGTGAAGGCCTAATGAGGCCACCCACGCGGAGCAATAATAGATGTTGGGAAGTCATCTTTCATGTTCAGACCCATCATTGTGCAAAGAAAGAAATCTTTTGAGCCGGTTGATACACCTCACTTTGCAGCATCACAATTATTGTGCAAAGACACCTTTTTCCTCCGCCCGAGGGGTATCCAAATATATCTGTTATTTTCTCCTTGCAGGTAGGTACTTTATTGGCACATGCATCGCGAAGCCTAAGTCAGCATGTGTTTTCGCCCCATGCATAGATAGGTAACAAAGCGAGCTGAGCGAAAAAAGTTTTGTTTGGCCGAAACGTTGCAGAACGGTGGAATCTCAGTTATTCGGTTTCTTTTTTGTGCCAGGAAAATTTTCGGTGCAATGCACGTGGCGATAACGTTCTTGGAACGTTTTGGCGAAAGAATAATCTTTGAAAATGGACCAAAATGTGTCACATCGAAAGACATGCGAGTGAATGGGGTACCGCGGTGCGATACCGACAGAAAGTTAAATTTCTCCAAAACAAAGCGACCGTTTTTGACGAGCTTTCGATGGTGCAAAGCTGAAAAATGAGTGCTTTCACTCATGTTTTATGATCCCATAACCTTTCGTCGGGTAGAACTCTGAAATCATTTGCGGAACAAAAGGGGTGAAGTCATTTATACGGGGGGGACACAATTGCACGGCAACAGAGAAACATTTTCAGAATAAAGCTGAACCCTTAGCCGTGCAATTGTGTCCCCCCTTTGGCCCCAGCATACGGCACAAGGTGTGCCTTATTTCTCTGGAGGGTGGGTAGTCGGTTGGGATAGGTTAGGCGCTTTGCATAGGTTAAGTTAAGTTGGGTTAGGTTCAGTTAGGTCGTTAGGTTAGGTTAGGCTAGGATAGGATAGGTTTGGTTAGGTAAGGTTAGGTTAGGTCAGGTTAGGTTCGGTGAGGTTTGGTAAGGTTAGGTCAGGTTAGGGTTCTCTGTGCAGTGTACCTTTACTTAAAACAACCTGGACCTAATCTAATCCAATCTGACCTAGCCTGACCTGATCTCCCTGCGCGATCTCTTATTAAGCGACTAAATCCCATGATTTGCTCAGCCCGCAATTGCAGATACAGAATAAGAAAAAAATAATGCAGGCAGTATAGCAACGAAAATGCAAAAGAAATCCGTTTGAGGAGAACACAATTGCACGACAGAGAAAAAGCACACCCTGTAGATACCGTCTGCAGAAGCCAAAGGGGGGACACAATTGCACGGCAAGTACAGCTTTTTTGTAAAAATGTTTCCCTGTGACCGTGCAATAGTGTCCCCCCTTATAAATGACATAACCCAACAAAAGTGCTCAAGTTTCAGAATGGTATGAAATTCCGGGTTCCTACCAGGTATTTCCACAGATTGTGCAATTTTTTCCGTTGCAACATGGGTTCAATGTGCAGAAAAGTTGAAGATGAAGCCTTCCGCTTTCCAAAAATACACCAAAATCGTTGAATTGAACGCCATTCGAAAATTTTATGACCAGAGAAAACGTGACGTGGCAGCGTTGTTTTGTTATTGAGCGGGCAAGTGGCCGCGTCTCCCTACCGTCCGAGGGTTGTCCTTGGGTTTCCCCTGGCTCATCATTTTAAAAACGGCGGGGCAGGATCACGAATTTGCTCCGGAGCAAATTTTATTCTAGACATCATTTACCCGCGGACCCGCTAATCCTGTTATTCAACAATTATTCATTTTTCCTTATCTGATCTCACGAAAAGTCGCTCCTTTTATTTTACCTGAGGCGCTTTGATGACAACGTGGTCTCCCCAGACCACACGTACGGGCGTAGAGCTTGCCGAAAGGGTTATCAAAATCCAGAATCGGCAAAAGCTGATATTGTCTCGCGGATGAAGTTCAGAATGAAGCTTTTTTCGCTTGTTATGAAGCGGTGGGGGCAACCCACCATTTTGAACGTGCAGGAGGGGGTGCACCATATGCTTTGGACCAGAAAGGGTAAATTGTCATCGCCCCACAGTGTCCTATAAACCCACCCCGTGAATATCTGCAAACAACTCACACCTGTGCATGACGTCACTGTCGTCAGATGGGGAAAACGTTTGGGGATGCAAAACTTTCGGTTGTATCCCGCGAGTTCGCCGTACCTCCAGTCCGCTGTCCCGCTAGTTCGCCGCCAGTTTAAACCGGTTAGGATTTAAAGGGACAGCCGTCTCTCTACTCCGCCATCCCTTTAAATATGGCAGCTGGGTGTCTCGCCAATTCGCCGCCAGTTTAATCCGGTTACTGTGCTTCAAAAGTTACAAGTGAAGGGATGACCAAATTATCCTACAAAGGAAATTGTCATGGTAATTGCAATGGTCATTTGCATCCAGCTAACTTGACACAAATTTTATTTCTGCAAATTCACTGAAGCAATGTTTTTTCCAAATGAGAAAAGGGAGGGAAAGAGACATCACGTTTCTAATTTTCGCGGTGTCCATAATCAAATGCACAAAAACTGTCCATCACATACACAAACACTGACCATAACGGAATTCTTGACTGCTTGAGATTTTAGTAGCAGCAATTGAAACGCCGCAGAACCAAACTCAAGAAGCACAATCCACCGAAGGAGATTGTCAGTTGTTTTGTGCGTATACTAAAACCAACAACGCTTCACATGAATGAAGGCATCGAATAAGGCTTGCCAGGTGACAAGGTTGAAATGGCAAGCGCTGGAATTATCAAGGAGCTAGGCCGAAAACCGAAGGTGGGGATGATAATGAACCACTGCATGGATATCTCAACCAGGATTTCATGTTTCCAGTTTTTGCGAACACGAGAATGTCAGAACCGATTAATTCTACTGCTGCAATGATTTCATTCTCGGTCGCCGACTCCCTGTCCTGGTCCATATGCGTTTCGCGAATGCATTCGTCATAGGATTGGCCCCGGAATCGAGGACCGCTGGATGAAATTTGAAACAGAAACAGAAAATTGCACAATCTTTGAAAGCGTCTGGCAGGAAGCCTGATTTTCAGCATTGCAACACAAAAAGTTCCATCAAAATCTGTCCAAAAAGGCAACATTGGTCATCCCTGCATGATACCGGAATGCAACAACCGGTTCAAAGTGGCGGCGAACTTGCGAAACACCCATGAGTCATATTTAAAGGGACGGCGGAATAGCGAGACAGTGTCCCGCAAGTTCGCCTTGGCGGACTCGCGGCACACCGGCGGACTGGCGGTACGGCGAACTAGAGTGACGATACCAAACTTTGGTTTCAAATCCCAGAAAGTCGACAAACATCAACACACTGAGGTCATTCCGGTGTTAATTCCAATGTATGTGTTTGTGCAATCCGCAATCATTACAGAATGTGCAACTACAAGGTACCAAAAACACGAAGGGATCTTCCGAAACTTCTTCCCCTGTCTGTGGGATGGCATTCGATGACACAACAAATAAGCAGCCTGTTTCAAAAATGCGGCAATTGGACATTCTCAACAGATATCCGAGATTTTTGGAACTTTTTCTCGCATCTCCTACTTTTAGTCCGCATTTTCCCATTCCCAAAACATTCCAGTGAGCCGATTGAGGAGGGCGGGAGGTTTAATTGGAATTTAAAGCGGAAAAAGAAAAAGCGGCAACGGAGCACTCAAAAAGGCACTCGACTCGAAGAGGATAGGATGAGGAAGAAACAAACTTCAAGGAAAGGAAAGGCCAGTTACGGTTCATCCGCACAGGCCGACACTCCAGCAAACTCGGAAAGTAGCTACCAATACTAAAGCCACGAAAGAGTACAGTGTGTTCCGTATAAAATCACCGGGAAATGTGCGCGAACACCACTTATTGATATGGGGGGAACTTTTGTGCTGCAATCCAAAATGTGCTCTTTTCGCCCAAAGGAGCTGCAATGAAGTGTCTCGGTCGTCTCAACCCATTTTGCATGCGAAAGCGAGGTTGTGAACACTCCTGGCTCGGTTTCCATCGAGAATCTGCTGAGTTCTCTTCGACAAATGACCAGGGGTCATCATTTCGCGCCACCCATTACAGAGTGAGCGGCAACCGAGACATCTTCGCTGGAATCTTAAAACTGGGTTTTGCAGAACTTTTCCCCGACAAATGAAAGCTGAGAACTTTTCTAGGAAATTCGCAACCGAAAAAAGTTGGTCAATTTTTTCTTCTTCTTATAGTTGGCCAGGCTGGTCTCTGTGTGTTGCCGGTGGGCTTTTGAACAGAGACGAAACGAAGAGCGATTTTTCTGAAGAAGAAAAAAGCAATGGACGACGCGAGGGAAGAAACGATAAGCAGAAAACCAGGTCAACTGCATGAGTTTGGCGGATTCTTGCCTGTCGAGAAGTGGAACTGCTGAGACCTAGCTCTTGCGTGAATTTCACACAACCTGTGATACTTCACATCGCAGAAAATGTGGTGCAGGAAAAAGTCGGCAAGAGATTTGGCGTCGTCGAATCCATGCAGAAAAGTGGCATTCAGATGCTTCGTGATCTACCCGTTCCGATACTTTCGAAAATCTGACGAAATTAACGAATTCTGATCAAACCTTCACACCCACCTCAACCCGCTTCCTGGTGTCAGCCAACTGTCTACATGGTGTGAATCCCATTGCTTGAAGATATTCGAATGGAGGAGGACGCACAAAAATTGGGAGTTGCGAAAAAAGGAACTGCAAAAATGCATTCACAAAGAAGCCCGAGCGAATTTTCAGACTTTCATTTGGCTCAACTATTGTAACGGACACAAATAGCTGTGCCAAAACAGGCTGTGTCTGGCTTCTCTTGTGAAAAACCGAAACATGTACAAGAATACAACACCACAGCTCAACGTGGAGGCACAATTCACACGAAAAAACAAAGTTCCCACGACATGCCGTGAATTGCATAATCATTACTCTTGTTTTATCGTTGGAGCACGTTTGGCCTATGGTTGGAGTAAAACCCTATATGGATATGAAATATATGCTGTAAAAAGTGCGTCCAACCGCCCCTTTTGGGATCATTAAACACAACACAACCCGCGAACACATAACGGTACTACATTGTTCGTCTTCGTCAAGCCGTTAACCCATGAAGCTGAAGCTATACACCTCTCATAAATGGGTTGTGTCTTTCAGGAATCCTCTAGCTGCACTGCAGGAAAATTTGGATTTCGGCTGGACGGCTGGGCTGCCCTTTCTGTATCCTCTCGAGAGCTTCGCCGGGCTGAGTCATGTTAGCGCATCTGATTTAAATTTTTAGCCGTTCTAAATAACCACAAACGCAAACTCTTGCTCCTCCTAAATTGATTGCAGTTACTTTTTACCCAATTTATCTAGGATAACTCAGACGGTCATTTCTCCACCATCTCAGGCTGATCAACTGCCAACTTTAGCTGTTACCTATTTTTTATGGAGTGACTTTCCTCTTCTTTATGTAGAGTTTTATGGTTTTTAAGTTCAGTATACCTATTTTGCGCAACATTTTGTTGCTGTTGGTCGAAACATTTCTGGGTTTGAATTGAATTGAATTGAAATGTTTATATTCCTTGCAATCTAAAACTTCTGAATATCAATGCCCAGTCTATTAATTCACATTTAAAAAGAGCTGATTTGCTTGAATTAATGCAAAGCGAATCTGTCGACATCGCATTTGTTTCCGAAACATGGCTTGTCTCCACCACAAATAATTCCGAAATATTCCCTATAGGTTATAACGTCTATCGTCAGGACCGCCTCCCCCCTTCCCGCGGCGGAGGTACTCTTTTAGCAGTCAAGGACACCCTTGTATCCGCCCCACTGCCATCGAACTGCGATCTTGCTTTTAAAGATGTTCTAGAGGCATCCTGGTGTCGCATTCTCTACAATGGTCAAACGTTTGTACTGGGATGCGTATATCTGTCTCCAGCAGCAGACCAAGCAACCATTGCTGAATTTAAAAACTGTATATTTAACGTGTTAAGCTTGAATTTGAATTTGAATTTTTCCGGCAATTCTCTAACATGTAATCACAATAACATCATTATTGCGGGTGATCTCAACCTTCCAGACATTGATTGGAGCTCTCCCTCAAACCTAAACAGTACTTGCAAAGCCTCTTCATTTCTAAATCTCGCGTCAGACGCTGGTTTCGACCAGCTATAGTGACTGCACCCACTAGGTTCAGTCGCAATGGAACTGCAAACAAGCTTGACCTCTTTCTCGCTAACTTCGAACCAAATGAAAAAATGTGCCAGTTATGCCAGGAAGAGCGGAACACATGGCTGTTTCCCTGACACCAGAATTCCGAAGCAAATCAGTCCGGATCTTCTGTTTTTAAATCATCAAAATAATTTTTCAACTTCAATTCAGTGGACTGGGAGGAATTCTCATCCATTCTCACAGGAAGTTTCCCTTATTTGTTGAACTGTCTGTGACCTCTGACTGCAATGCACTTTGGAATTTCCTTCACAACCTTCTCATATCACTTCTTGAAAGAGTCCCCAAAAAGACCAAGCGATTCGACGTCAGATACCCTTGGGTTAATGATAGGTTGAGATCACTCTTGCGCCTGAAACGTCGTCGTTTTAATGTTGCTTGCCTTTATCCTTCGGATGAAAATTGGAGCCGTTACATGTCTGCAAAGGAGAACACAATATCTCTCAATAATTCACTCTTCATGCAATTCATTGAGCAGTCAGTTCAAACTCCATTTTCCAACCGTTTCTGGACATTTATACGTCAAAAGAAAAGGGGAGCATGCACAATTCCGCCCCTCTCGTTTGATGACGGTGAGTGCATTACCGAAAATATAGAAAAAGCTGACACTTTTGTCGCAGTATTCCAATCCAGTTTCCAGAAGAGGCAGCCTCCTGTTTTACCTATTTCTGGCTGTCCACTATCTGTAGCTCAAAGTGCAGCAGTGGTTGAGGTCATTCCCAATGACTTTTATTCCTATTTCAACAAGGCATCGATTTCTAAAACTATTTCTGCAATGAGTGCAAAGAAAGGCCCGGGTTTCGACAAAATTCCCATGATCCTGTTAAAGAATCTTAAAGACCCACTTTGTAGTTTTCTGGAGGTCCTTTTCACAAGCATTGCTTTGTCTGGAAAATATCCCGACCACTGGAAGAGAGTTAACATATGTCCTGTTCCTAAAAAGGGCGATCTAAGCAACCCCAATAACTATAGGCCCATATCTCTGGTGTCTACTGCTCCAAAGGTTTTCGAAAAGCTTCTGTATAATTCATAACTGACTTTGTTTCTGCAAATAATCTTATCCATCCAAACCAGCACGGGTTTTCAACGACACAAATCATGTGAACACAGCTCATTGAATTAGTGTATGAATTGCATACAATTTTGAGCAGAAAAATCCAACAGACGCCGTGTTCATTGACCTATCCAAGGCATTTGATTTTGTTGATCATTCAATTTTGCTATTGAAACTTCAGAAATTGAGTTTTCCCCCTTTCTTTTTAAAACTTCTTGAATCGTACTTGTCTTTAAGGACTGCTGCTGTTATAGTTGACAAGGCGCCCTCACGCAACGTTCTGGATTTTTGCACTGGCGTTCCTCAGGGCAGTGCTCTGGGTCCTCTACTATTTGTCCTTTTCATAAACGATATTTTTGAGGGAATAACATGCGGAATCCGACTTTACGCTGATGACATTGTCCTTTACAACACCATACTCGGCACTGCTGATTCTATTCTGTTGCAGCAAAATCTTGACGCACTGGAAAAATGGAGCAAAGAGTCCAGAATGACAATTAACATTTCCAAGTGCGCAGTTATACACTTTAAACCCTCGCATCTTCAAAAGACGTTCACACCTGTGCATTATTCCATCAATGGCGAAGTTATACAAGAACAATCATCAGCTAAATACTTGGGTGTTGTTCTGCATGAAAATTTAAAATGGGATGACCATATAAACGCGACAATAAACAAAGGAAAATGCGCTCTTGGATTTTTGCGAAGAAATCTAACACATGCTGATACGTCCTCCAAGTTAAAAGCTTTTAAGGCTACTGTTCTACCTATTCTTGAATATGCGTCGGTAGTTTGGGACCCTTTCCTGGCCTATCATGCAGACGCCATTGAAAAAGTTCAGCGCTCTGCTGCTCGTTTCATCGTCAATGACTTCCGCCGCACCTCCAGTGTATCGGCCATGTTGCTGGACCTTAAACTGGAACCTCTTTTCTTAAGGAGGCAGGAAAAAAGACTCACCTTTCTCGGAAAGTTGTTCAGGAGGCTGATTCACATCGAGCTGCCTGAGCTATTCATTCCTGACTTTCGAGATCGCAGAGCCAGCCACTTTAAACAATTCAAAATTCCTCTGATCAAATCTAATGTATTTCTCTTTTCCTTCTACCCAAGAACTCTAAAAGATTGGAATGCGCTTCCTTCCGCTTCGCCATTGTTGAACACACTTCATTAAATTTTGCAGCAGGAGCACCTAAACTTCGCATTTACTTTATTTTCAAGTTGTGAAAAAAAATATTCATTGTTTCGTTCCGTTCTGGTTTGGATGGTTGCCCATTTGAAGTTTTTGACCATTGCTTTATTGTTATATCATTGTTATTATTAACCGCCGTTTTTATATTTGCATCTTCATTGCAAATTTGTGTCTTAAATAAATAAAATAAATAAATATTTAGGGGCTTGGCCCCGTTTCATATATGCAAAAACAGACTTATTATGCACAGAACAAACGCATTATGCAAGAGACAAAAATGTTAGAAAGTACAAGAGATCATCATTCAAGACGCAACTAAAAAGCCTTAAAACGACAGCAAGTAGGCACCGGAGTGGAATTGGAGTATAGAGCTGTAACAGCGAATATAACCTAATGAATAGAGCTCCCAAAAAATGCGTAAAGACGTGCTTTCAGCAGATTTATAGAAATTGGGTTTTTAAAATTTTTGCGGGTAAAGAATTCCAGTCAAGAATCGTTCTCTGTAGAAAAGAAAATTTCTCCACATTAGTCCTGGGGCATGAAAGAGTTCTTATTTTGAATTGGTGGTCATGCCGAGAAATGAATGTAGGTCTCTGAATTAGTGGTAACAATTCACCTCAACCACCAACATTTGAGAACATACTTTGAAGAGGCATATTATCCTGCGGTTTTTTCTTCTGGTATGTAGCGGAGTCCAGTTTAATTTAGATATCATGTCAGACACACTGCTGTGGCGAGAATACTTTCCGGTCACAAAACGAGCTCCTAAACGCTGTACTTTTTCAAGTGAGCACAAATCTGCAGCAAGGTAAGGGTCCCAAACAACCGATGCATATTCAAGCTGAGGTCTAACAAATGCAAAGTAAGCGAGTTCTCTTGTACTTTGCGGACATCCCCTAAAATTCCGACGAATAAAATACATAGCCTTACGTGCCCTATTTACAATAGTATTATGTGCAGAAACCAATTGAGATCGGTTGAAAGATTAACTCCAAGATAAGTTATTTTTTCTACATGTGCAAGTGCAATACCATTAATGGCGTAATGTTGTCGAATTGGATTGCGTTTATTTGTGAAAGACACAACTTTGCATTTTTCAGCGTTAAGTTTCATACTGCTCTCCTGATACCAACCTAAAATTGTTTGTAGATCGCTCTGAAGATCGTTGCAGTCAGTGAGGGAACAAAATTTTCGGCAGAAAACACAGTCATCAGCGAAGAGACGAATGTTGTTGCGCAAAATTGGGGGCAAATCGTTGATACAGATTAAAAATGTAGGGGACCAAGAACACTACCCTGTGGAACTCCAGAAGTGACGGGTAGCTGCTCAGACACGGGATTAAAAACTTTGACTCTTTGATAACGGGTTTCCTGGTGATTCAAATAATCCGAAGGCCTGATGATTGGTCTCTTTTTACCCGATCATGTTTCCGCCTTTCTGGGTTTTCTGCCGTCCGATACAAATTGTCCAGATACAAAGGCATGGGAATGTTTGGTGCATGAGCCGATAATAGTTACGTACCGAATGCGGGAAATGGGAACAAAAGACTTGGATTCAAGAAAATTTTCCATTTTGATTTTGCATTCGAAGACCATCTTTCAAAACTTTGTTTTTTTTTTCATTTTCGAAACAGACCTCATTTTTATCTGAAAACAGATTTATTCGAACACCACCGATTTATTCAAGCCCAGATCAATTGACAGGGTGAATCACAAAAACACCAGCAGTCGGGAACGGATCAGTTACTCGAACGCATCAGAGGCAGGCATTTTCGATGTTTTTCAATTTGAAAAACGAACACAAAACAGGAGCATCCTGCACCGCCCACTACCGTTGCTATGTAGCTTTCTCATACATGCCTATTATGCAACTTGATGAGAAGTTTCAAGCTTGGCAAATATCTAATATGATTCGAGAAGAAGCATTATGCATTGACACATGCGAAGGACAGAAACAGGAAGAGAAGGACTGAAGGAGTTCCATTTGCTGAAAAAATGCTGCAGTCGTCGGTCAGTTGGGTGACACTCACACGATCTCTCAGAGGCATTGGTAAATTTTGATTCCGGAAATGCATGTCGCCAAACATTTGCAAACATGCCTCAGGTTCTGCCAAATTAAATGATTATCTGGGAATCTTGAGAATTCCCTGCTGTTTCCTGCTTCTTTCTGGTGTGGGGTTGAAAATTGAGACTTGAGTTGTTTCGGCTTATTGTTTCTCTTGTGGCGGATGAATAACGCCAGAAAACGGCGTCCGATTGGCGGACGTTGTGTTCAAAAAATCACGAATGAATCAGACGAAACGCAATGCACAAACGCAGGCACTGTCGCAACGGCAGAAACCGCAGGCACCTGGTGCAAGACCCATGCATCACGTGCGGAAAGGAATTACCTAAAGAAATACGGCACCAAAAGAAAACACGACGGCATGCTCGTGCTCGTGCCCCAATGCCAAAACAAACTGACTCCAACTCCCACGAAAACCGTTATTCCAGATGTGACGATAGCCCACATTCCCGCACTTGATATGCATAACTGCAGCTCCCATGTGTCTTGGCCCAAAGTCGTTTCGAAGTTTCAATGCAACCCAACGGACTGCGTAAATATTGAATCCATGAACAATACACAGAAAAAGGCTGATTGTCTTATTGAAACCAAAAAAGAGCACCAACCAACGCCAACAGTGGAGTGATGTGTTCTTTGATTTCCAGCAGGCCGCAATTGCGGGTGAAATGCTGGATTCGAGGGTGATCGGTGAGATCTGCTCTGCATTTTATTCAAATCAAAAGCAGCTACAATTGATTAGGCGCTGCAACAATATTAAAACAACTGAACAATGCATGAAACACACATCAAACCAATAGTCAAAAGTTTAAAAAGCTCAGGTTAAAAGTCAGCAGAATAAAAAAAAAGAAAGAAAAAGAAACTCAACTTTGTCACTTCAGGGCCGAGCAGAGGGAATTTCTTGTAGTCGGGAGAGTTTGCGAACGGTTCTGGTTATATTGGCAGAGTTACAAGACAAGCTGTTCCAGGCTATGATAGTTCGGGGAAAAAGGATTGCAAAAGTATGTTCCGCTTGCATGTAGGCATAGAAAGACTTAAGCCATTATCAGTGCGACGCTGAATTGGTTTCAGTCTATACTCTGTGGGGAGAGAGAAATTCACTGATCCAGAAATTAGGTTGCCTAAAAGATTAAGACAGTGATCGTTGCGTCTACTTTGGAGGGTGTCAAGGTTTAAGTCTTTTAGCATGGATGTCACACTAGCGTACCTCTCAAAAATACCGGTAATTGCACGAGCAGCTCTCCGCTGGACTTTTTCGAGGGCATCTATCTCCAATCTTTTCCAGGGGTTCCACACAGCGCACCCATACTCGAGGATTGGAAGCACCATTGATACATATGCATGCCTTTTGCGTGAAGGGGAAGCTTGCTTTAAGTTTCTGATGATGTAGCCCAGTTGAGAGGAAGCTTTGCTTATCACGCCTGAAATATGTGCATCCCAGGACAAGTCGTGACTTATGATAACGCCAAGGTACTTAAACGTTCTGACAACCTCAAGGGGCACTCCAGAAATGGTATATGGGACATGGGTAAAACTCTCTCTACTACCGAAAAGAACGACTTTGGATTTGGCAGCATTTATTTTCATTCCCCAAGTATTGCCCACTGGCTTATTACGTTAAGGTCAGAACTCAGGATTAAATGGTCGTCAGGCGATCTCATAGTCCTGTAAATTACAATGTCATCGGCAAACATTCGTATGGAACAATTAAGACCCTCAGCAATGTCATTTATGTATATCAGAAACAAAAGTGGACCGATGACACTGCCCTGTGGAACGCCGGAAGTAACCTCACCAGCAGCAGACAAAAAACCCTCAACGGAAACTTTTTGCTTTCTACCACTTAGGAATGAAGAGATAACTTTTATCAAGAATTCAGGAAAGTTAAGTTGGTACAGTTTGGACACGAGTTTAGCGTGAGAAACTGTGTCAAAGGCTTTGGCTAAGTCCAAAAAAATTGCATGCACTGGAGTACGGCTGTCAAGAGATCTAGCAATCTCGTCAATAAATAGAATTAGTTGTCCCTCGCAAGATTTGCCAGAACGAAAACCAAACTGGTTGGAGTGAAAGAAATTCACACTATCAAGGAATGTTGCAATACTGGAGCAGAGAACACGCTCAAAGAGCTTGGAGCAGATACATGTCAATGAAATGGGGCGGTAACCCTCAGGCAAATTCGCATCTGCACCTTTTTTCGGGATTGGGGTGATATGTGCCAATCTCCAATCATCTGGAATAACCCCTTCATCAATAATTAAGTTAAAAAAGGAAGCAAAGGCCGTAGCTAAGGCAGGAGCAAGTTCTCTAATCATCCTACCAGGAATACCATCTGGCCCAGGCGGTTTCTTCAACTTGATTTCGTGGAGAAGCTTAAAGACCCCTCTGCTGCTGCAACAATACGGGGAAAACATCCAAAATCGAGCTTACGGGAACTAGGAGCTAACACTGATATCATGTTATCCGCCGAGCTCTCAGAAAAAACACTGCAAAAGAAACTATTTAGAGCTGCGGCTTTCGAAGCAGGGTCATTGCAAACTTTGCCGGAAGGGTCCAAAATGGGTGGAAGATGATTTTGCTTCCGGAGACCTTTAAGATATTTCCAAAATTTCTGGGAGTGGTTCGTTTCAATAGAATCGGTAATGAAGTCATCAAACAAACGAGAATTTAGGTCGGCACATTCCCCCTTAATCAAATCAAAAGCATTGCGATCTTTCGCAAGACCGCTTATTCTAGCTTTAGCACAAGCCTTGCGTTTCTTGCGGAACATCCTAGACAACTTGTTGTTAACCCATGGGAACTTGGAGTCAACTTTTTTTCTAGAAGTCGGAATCTTGGCCAACATGTCCAACAAGGTGTTTTTTATGGTAAGCCATACATCATTTACTGAGCGAGTTTTTATACTGGCTTCGGAAAAAAGTGGGTTAGTTAAGAGCGAAGTGTTAAGAGCAGGCCAATTTACAAGAGAATAATTGGGAAAATGAACTACTTTTGCCTTTGCTTTACCATTCCTTACAACTGAAGGGTGACATTTCATGTCGAGCAAAACTGACTCGTGATCTGAAATCCCAGGGACAGTAACTGCATGGATGGAAGGAAAATCGAAATTTGTTAAGCAAAGGTCAAGGCAGTTAGCACAGTTTGCAGTGACCCTGGTGGGTATTTTAACTATTTGCTTAAGGGAAAAGGTAACAATTAGTTTTTGAATAAAGACATCATTTGCGGTCATGGGACGAGTACAAGAATTGAATGGATAAGCCGGGCAATTAAAATCTCCGCATATCAGCACCTTTTGATAACATTTCAAGTGGCATGAAATGGAGTCAAACAGTTCGTTGTACACACGGGATCCAACTTCAAGGTTCGGCGGTAAATACACACTGGCCAAAGAGAGCGGCTGACCGTCTGGTAGCTGAACAGAACACCACACAACTTCGGCTGTGGTGTCCTGGGCAGGTACAAGGTGATCAGGAAAACTCATCAAATCATCCCTAACACCGATTACTACCCCTCCACCACGTTTACCTTGGCGATCTCTGCGAAATATATTGTACCGAGCTGGCAAAATTTCTGAGTTAGAAAGAATGGAGGAAAGCCAAGTCTCTGTCAAAAAAATAACAGCAACGTTGGACGAAAGGAGGAAATCACTCAATTCAGCACGTTTGCTCAAGCTAACAATTGACCTACAATTTGTGATACTCATAATGAGGGAAATATCATCCTGACACTTGAAGTTGAAATTGGAACTGCAAGGAGTGCCACGATGGCCAGGTTTGAGAATCCAAGAATTTTTACCCAGCGCTGGGAGATCATTGATGGGCCCGTCAGCGGTAACCACTGAAGAGCTGTTGAATTTTGTTGTCTTTACAGATAACGTTGAAGGACCCTCAGTGCCAGGCACATTAGCAGAAAAATCTGGGAATAATTTGCAAGAAACGGGCGAGAAAGAGTTTGAAATCATGTTTTTTAAAAGCAAACTCGGGAGACCACGTGTAAAGTGGTCATAAGAGCGAGCGAATTGCACAAAAAATACGAAGATAATATTTGAAATAAATAAGGCTGCGAGTGATTCGAATGCCAACAGGACAAAAAATGAGCCCAATAAAAAATATAACACAGCCAGTTTTGCATGCCAGCAGAAAAAGCAAACAGCAATGACAGCGTTCGGGAAGTTGGCAGTGCTACATGGTATTGGAATAGAAATATTGCTCAAATTTCCCGACTTTAGCGAAAACATGGAGGTGACATGCGGTAGGACAAAAAGTTTTTTGAATTATGACATTGAAACCTGTCAAGAAAGCGATATGGCAGAAGAGGAGCACAATCAATTGAAGTAATTAGACCCAAAATCAACTTTCCGAGCTCAAAAGAACCCCTGCGGGAAAGATGCAACCGATCCCAAGCAAACCAGCTGGGGGAAATGTTCAAAAAATTGAAGTCTGAGAAACGGATATTCCTTAGTCCACAAAAGGTTGCTAGAGAAGAATTGATGAATTGAATAACCTTTGTCGGAATGTCACCTCTGTCTATGATGCCAGATAGAGCTATACCGGCAAACGGAGCCTTCCGCATCACGATGTTGCGAAGAATGTCGAGATCCGCCAGAAGATGCTCCACATTTGTAAGAGTCGGCAGGTCATTTGTTCCAATGTGTAACACGACTTTCTCCACATCTTGATGAATGATGTTGGTGCTGGCAACAATTTTGATCAGGTTCTTTACTGTCGCACCAGGAAAGGCATGAATGGCGGCTGCATGAAAGGGTGGCGAATCAGCAGCCAGTTGGCGAAGCATCGAGTCGCCCAAAACAACAGTCGTGGAATGAACATTGCCACCAACTAGGTGGCGTCTGAACGGTGGCACCGTATTTGCTTGAGGACTCCGGCGTTGAGTGTTGCGTGCTCGGGGGACAGCCGGCCTATCCTGTTGGCTGACTCCCGAAAACAACACTTTATGCGCCACTGGTTTCCGAATTGGAGAAGTCCCAGGGCACTGCGTGCGTGGATTGGGTGGGGAGTCATTTGAAGAAATTTCTAAAGATCCAGGAATTTCAGAAGCAGGAAGTCCAGCAAGCGCTGTTTGATCTGAAGATGCCTTTGATTTGGTCACACCCGGTGAACTGGGGGTGGCCATTGAAGCAAGCATCTCGGCCAGGGAACTGTCAATATTGTCGAAATGGGCCTTAAACTCAGCAAGGCTAGCACTGTTCAGATTCACGTGAGTGAAAAATATGTCCTTCAGTTCTGAAAAGTCAGTTTCAAGCTTTCTCAGTCTCTCTCCGACATCGGCGTCCGAAACTGTTTGGCTTTTAATGGCCGAGCAGTTCATCGTGTCAAGTTTGTTGGAAAGATCTAGCATACACGATGGGCACGTAATCTGTGACACAGCACTTGTTCGAGCCACACCAAGGCAGTTTATATGGAACCAGCGAGCACAGTTCTTTCGTTTCAGGTTGCACTCAACCATTTCACCAGATTTGGCAATGTGTTTTCGGCCGTATTTGCAAGTCGAAAGGCAATACAATGGCTGCGGCGAGCCTGCTGAGCTGGTGGGAGAGTTCTGGTCACGAACAGTTAAGGGGGACACAGTCGACGCAGGTGAATTCGAACACGAGTTCTGGGTGGGCGTGCTTAGAAGGCGCCCTTTAGTGGCGAGGCTAGAGGCACCAGCAGGTAACCGAGGCAGTTTCTTCACTTTTGGCAGAGTTTTTGGTGGCATGATGACTGATCAACCGGCACAAGGATACGACAACTTGACGGACGTCACTTTTGAATTTGGCAAAATCAACCAGCAAGTGCAGGTGCCGAGCGTCGAGAAACGCGCTCTGATGAAAAAAAAAAGAATTTTTTTTTAAAAAGAAAATTTTACCCGGTCAGTTATTCCGGTGTGTTCTTACAACCAGGAGATCTGCTCTTCCCGGTGTGTCAAAACGCCATTGATTGGAACTGAATTCTCCAATTACAAACTATTCGCAATCCAAAGTAAATTGAATTTAGAAAAACGGGGAAATGCACAGCCGTCCTTTTACCCCCGAGTTCACCCGAACATGATCTCTCTGGGCCAATAGGCACCATTCCGGTTTTTGGAAGCACATTGTAAAATGACAGGACAACATCTGTCCATCGCAAAAGAAAGCGGACAGTCGATGGAATTGGACACACAAAAGTGTCGAAAACACAAACTTGGTGGAGGGACTTTTTCATTGGTTTCCGGATCAGCATTGGATCGCCATCGATTTTCGTTTTTTTTTTTTTGCTGAAGTGCGATTTTTTAAAAAAGATTTGCGAAAGATTGCCATGAAAAAGCTCGTCATGCAGCCGAAAAAAAACACAAATGGTTCTGCGGGGTTTTTGCGGAAAGCAAAGAAATTAACTGAGAAGTCCACGGGCACACGCTTTCAAGGGCATTGATGAACGTCTTTAATTGAACACTCCAAATATGGTGCCAGGTGTGGTGTGAGGCGTCATTTCCTGTCTGTCATTCGATCCGTTGCCTCTTTTGTACTCGCAGGTTGCCTGCGACAACTTGGAAAGAAGCCCAAACAATTCTGCCACAGGAAAAGTTTGTAAACATGTTTTCCAGGAGTATCAAAAGGAACATGCTTTTGCCATGCCTAACGCACATGTGTACGAGTATCTGCAAGCTGGTTAATAAGGTTTCGCGTTATTGCTTCTTCGCGCGCGCAAAGCCCGTCCAACAAAACAGAACTGGGCTGCTCAAGCTGAAGTCGTAATCCAAATGCTCCGACTTTGTAACCACAGGCTGATCCAAAATATGAATCCATTTAGACCAGGCCATCCATTGGTTACAAAGGTACATGTCCAGGGGGAGTTCGGAACAGGCCTGTCTTGCACGCCAAAATATTTCAGGGATTTTTTGACATCACGTTAAAATGATTTTCTGATCGACAGATAGGTATTCACGTCTCAGCTTTAATACCAAGTTACCACTATGTCCTGTCCTTAAAAGGACAGTGTTCAAATGGGATCAAATGTGAGACATCAATTCTCTTTCAACCATACCCTCAACAAAGCATATGCACCTTTTCATGATATTTTCTTATTGAAAAGAACAGTTCAGTTAAGCTAAATCTTTTTATGTTGCACCGATGTGTTTGGGACACAAAAGGTGAGATGACACAGCCTAACGCAAGGCTTTCTTGTAATGGCCGCATGACAACAACATCCGCAAACTTATAGACTGCGTCCTGATCAGCCGTCTTCAAAAGTTCATTCCTATTGGTCATAAAAAAGCAACTCACCTTTTTCTAGTTTGTTCACTGTTGAGTGCGGCAAACTGCAAAGTTGTGTGCATGAAAGTAGCAGTGACCAGACAGAGTTTGAACATCCACGAAAAAAGAAGAAGGCACGCATTGTGCAGAGATGAACTTTCGTGCAAAAGTCGTTTGGAATGAGGAACTTCGGGAAAAGGTAGGGCTGACTATCACGTTTTGCGAGGCTGGACTTCCAAATTATATTCAAACGTTTGAAATACTCGTAATTCTACGACTAAAAATAATTTTGGCAACAACACATACCTATAGGTATAACTGGATCAAAAGATGTTTGTCATGCATATGTGTCTGGGAATAGTACACAGGATAGTTGAGGGACTTTCAATTGATCATGTATGAGTGAGAGATGGGAGGACCAACCGAAAATGGGGATGGGCTGGCTAATAAGTCAAGATCCGAAGTTTTTTCTGTGGACCATGAATTGCACTTATGCAGCATGGTTTCATGCGCACAGAGCTCACCTGAGATGCAGGTGCCTATGGTGCGCGGTGCGGTGTTTGTGCTTTCTTGCCATCTTGCCAGCAGCAGGAGCACATGAATGCACCAAGGAAGGAGAAAAGATTGCGCACTTGCCGTTGGAGGTTCCCAGCGCATCGCATCCGAGATCCGACTCACTCACTGCGGATCGGGCCCATGCACTCGAAGAAAGGATTCGTGCATTCACCTTCTGAGATCTGCGGGATCTGCCAGGGCCCGCAACCGATGGCGATGTGTTCGTAAATGTGTGCGTTGCCGTGGTTTTCCGAGCCTCGGCATCATGTGAGATGGGACAAATGAGCCTGCAAAGGCCATTCTAACAGCAACCTCCATGTTGGGCGCCCAACCACCTTGGGAACCTTTCATTACGACACAAGTCGCAAGAATCTCATTCAATGACGAAAAAGTGAAAAATCATGCCATGTTTCCTCTCAACCGCAATGCGCATCATGAGCGCTTGTTCAGACTTCATGTAGGATTCACATACATTCACATCACCTCACCACACCACGCAGAGAGACTCATGCATTGATTCAGAGGTCGGCAAAGTCTGGCTGTCCACAATGGGTATGGGGCAAAACGGGTATCTTAGCCATGCACAGACTAACTTTTGACAAACAACTTCGTTTTGAACCTCCCGACAAGTCGAAAGAACACGGGAATTGAAAGCCGTGTACAGCACAGAAATCACCACTTCCAGCAAAAAATCCTCCAAGGCCAAAATTTGCTCATTAAACTCTGGCCTTCCAGTCTCGAAAGACAATATTTTTGACAGAAAACAAGTGCAGTAGCGAACAAAAGTCTTTCAAAAATTTTTGATTCCGAAACAAAACCGAGAGCACCTCGTCAAAAAAGAACAATCATTCATTTGTGCACTGTATTGTGCACTGCATCACACAGGCAAATAATTAAAGTAACTCACGATATGATTAATTGACAAGGTTGTTTCGGGAACAAGATTGTAAGGGAAATAATACAATGGAGAAAGTAGGAACTTTTGCCCGCAAGACCATTTAGGAAAATATGCCGCATTTCGTTGTTCGTTTAATTGCTAGACCTCGCTGCGCATGCTTTGAGAGCCACAGCTCATGTGGAGCAATTATTAGGCCTATACAGCAGAGTGCATAATCCTGCTGTTTCAGATACCTTTACATAAGTAGGCCTACCTATGTATGTGTATAGCTCGTGTACGAATTCTTAAAAACAGCCTCGCCCTTTCACGTATCAGCAGCAGTGCAGTACAGATAAGCAAGATAGCGACCATTGCTGTTGGTACACAGCATTTGGGTCCCATCCTGAGAAATGTCCAGAAAAGAACAGCTACACACACTCGGCCTTTTTCTGAAACTGTTTCTGTTTGTGTCGGTGTTGGTCGTCGCCAGAAAACTTCGAGAAATTGAACTTTCCAAATGTACCCAAATAATTTTCCACAATAGGCCCTAATCAGAGGAAATGTTATGGATGTTGTTCAAACACAAACGCAAATGAATGACAAATTTTGGTAGGATTTTGACACTTCATATGTCACGCAAAACCGTCATCGAGAAATCGATCCAGTCTATATATGTCCTTGTTTAACATTCCCGTATAAGCAAACCAAAAAGTACCTGCCTGAATAATTTTATATCTTTCGTTTCCCTTTTGAGAAGGCCGAGGCGCCTACAAAACATTCTCATTCCCAATTTCACTTCCCAGAGACGCCCAGTTCTCCTCCACTGCCAATTTTGAGAGGAATGTGCTGCTGATATTTTCCAAATCAATTCCCGGTGCGAATTTCCATCAGTGAAACTCGCGCGCGGAAAATGCAACGTCGCCAATTCTCAAACTCTGGCTGATGTCATTTGAACTGGAATTGGAAGAATTATTGTCGGGAGAAAGGGCGGCATTTTTTATTATCGCCCATACATCTTTGTCAAATGAAAGCAAAACTTTTCCCCTGGAAATGGTTTTTCTATCTCTACCGCCTTCTTATTTGCAAGGGAAAAAAACAGGAAAACTTCAAAGCTGACCATGCACTTATGGCACTTATTCTGCTGTTCTGACATTTCGAGAAAAAATACTTCTTCAACTTTCAAAATTTCAAAATTATTTCAAATTCCAGGATGTTCGGCAAAAACATGCGCCGGTTTGGACTCCCTCCACATTCGATTCCCGATATCACTGGCTTCACCAGGTACCACCCCCAGTATGCCAGGTTTCTGACAAATACAGCTATAAATACCCATTTGAATGGTGTAGGAACAAAATAAACCTTTTAAAAAATTTATATGCAAATAATTACTGTAATTACTTTGAGATGGTATTGTTCTGTTAAATATTTGAAAGATTATTCATTTGGATCTTTTTGACACCATTTAAATTTAAAACTATTTTCTACAGAGACACTTGAGGCAGACCATCTCAACGAAGTCTTGAATCTTCGCAACATTTATGATAATCTAATCACAGCTCGCCTCAATGCTAATGAATTGAATACCAGCGTGTCAAATACTGGGGAGTGTACGGGCCTCATATAACGAAGTAACGGATGCGATCTCTTTGCCCATGAAAGGATCCTTTGGAGAATTGAGAGTCTCACGCACAGGCAAAGTTTTGGAATTGCGGAGGAAAAGTTTTCGGTTGTAAAATCCCCCGACTTGTGTTCCGCTGGACGCTGAGCTTTGCTTGTGGTTCGATCAAGTGCAAATGAGAAGGAAGTGACGCGTGGTTGCACCGCTTTCCACGCACAGCGAATCCGTGTTGGCAAAGGCTCGGAAAGAATATGCACGCATTCAACAACAGGCACAATATGGTCTTTACCCCAAATAAAAAAATATTTCGCCCAAAATATGTGTACCTATTCAGCCTATGACGTGCTCAGTGTACCCTCGTTTGTTTCCGCAATTCATGCGCTGCTCAAACGCAACACGGGCCGCAATTTAATAGGTAGGCACCAAATTGTCACTTAAACTTTGCTTACCTTTTTGTCTGTCAATGTCGTCTGTCGATGAGGCAAATGACAACTTCTTCGACGAATTGCTCACAGGCAGCAACAAAAATTATTGTTGTTGTGGTCTGTTGTCTGTTGCAAACGCAAAACTTTGCTGGGACACGTGCCTTCCCGGAATGACCAAAATCTAGTTGCCATCCAACTTTTGTCATGCACCAAATTCATCGTGAGAATTGCAGTGCAATGAGCAGACGACAGACCAGACAAAAGCAGACGACAGATCAAATTAAAGCAGACGACAGATCAGATCAAAGCAGACGACAGATCAGATCAAAGCAGCGACAGACCAGATCAAAGCAGACGACAGATCAGATCAAAGCAGTGGCTGTCAGTCTGTCACAGTGGCTCAGTTGGGAGCGTGTCTGACTCCCAATCCGAAGGTCGTGGGTTCGATTCCCGCAACAGTCGGAATTTGCGGGTTGGTTCGCGCTCCATTCTGGCTGCAGTGACAGAAAGGGAGACTCAGTGGCGAGTCTTCCAGTCCTTCGGAAGGGACTTTGAGAAGGTGGTCCCGCGTGCAAAAAGATTCACCATGTGCACGTTAAAGAACACTTAGCCTGTCCAAGAGTGGCGGCAAGCTACAGAAACACAATAAAGCCACAGACACATACAAGGGTGCATGAATGGCGCCAGTTTGTGATGAGTTTCTGTGCAAGGCGCAAAGTATGAATGGGTTGATGTGGGCGAAAAGAAGCCCTGGGGGAACACCCCGAAAACCATACACCAGTTTCAGTTTCAGTTTCAGTTTCAGACGACAGATCAGATCAATGAGACGAAAGATCGGATCAAAGCAGACGACAGGTCAGATTTGAGATTAAAGTCAGTCTGTCACAGTCTGTCACAGTGGCTCAGTTGGTTCGCTGGTCTGACTCCAAATCCGAAGGTTGTGGGTTCGATTCCCGCCACAGTCGGAATTTGTGGGTTGGGTCATGCGACATTCTGGCTGCAGTGACAGAAAGGGAGACTTAGTGGCAAGTCTTCTAGTCCTTCGGAAGGGACTTTAAGAAGGTGGTCCCGTGTGCAATTCACCATGTGCACGTAAAAGAACACTTAGTCCGTCCAAGAGTGGCGGCAAGTTACAGAAACATAATAAAGCCACAGACACATACAGGGGTACCGAACACCAGTGTGGGTATGGTGAATGATTGGTATGAATGGCGCCAGAGTAAGGCGCAAAGTATGAATGGGTTGATGTGGGCGAAAAGAAGCCCTGGGGAACACCCCGAAAACCTTACACAAGTTTAAAGTTTAAAGTTTATTAAAGCAGACGACAGGTCAGATGAAATCAGACGACAGATCAAAGCAGACGACAGATCAGATCAATGCCGACGAAAGATCGGATCAAAGCTGACGACAGGTCAGAAAAAAGTGCCGACAGGTGAAGGATCGACATGCATATACAAGGGCGAACAGCTTTCTCACTCGCGCCATTGATGTGCGAATGACGATGATTGGTGAAAAGACGTCTGCCAAATATTTTGGGATCGACCGCGAGCTCCGATGTCTTGTGCATTCGCAAAAAAATAATTATTGCATTTGGCAACACCAACAAAGCAAACAATGTGGCCAAAAAAGGAACATGCTGTCAAAACACTTTTCGCCAATTCGCCTTACGGAAGGCAACATGGATCAAAACAGCTGATCGGAAATGTCCTTATGGAACGAAAATGATCACTTTGTGGAGTCAGACATTGCCTGATTCAATTCACCGACACTTTCACACGGACAAGGCTTGTCGAGAGGTGTGGCGCAGACCGGGCCATCAATTAGCAAAGACAAACACTGCGGAAACAATAGACTCCACTTCCATGCAACCGAACCACCGAACCAGACAACAGAATAGATAGAGTGGGTGTTTCGTTGACAGAAAAAAAAACAAACCAAAACAGAGCAGCTCTTTTCACTGAATGAATCCACCAAATACGATACGATACGATGCGAGTTTTCCGGCGCCGATATCCTCTGCTCCACAATTGAAGAGATGGCAAAACGGTGTTATGCAATGAAACTCAGAAAATGCAACGGCACAGAGCGCCAGAGCAGCCGAAATACTCTCTTCCCACACTCTCATCCCAACTGGACGTGCAACGAGTAAATGCCACCGTGTGTTGAGCCTCGTTGCAGCGTTGCATCAAGGGAATTTTGAATTCATGTGAAGGTGGAAACGAAACTTCACTTCACTGCATCCAGTGCAACCCAGACCCACTCTACCCCCCGTTTCTTGCGTCTGTTCCCGCCATTCAAAAGCAAAATGAGTTTTGGACGCACCGTTCTGGCAGCAGCAGTGCGAGTGCAATCTTTGGAAGAACCAAGTTCTCATTCTCATGTCCCAAAATTCACTGGGTGATTGGTTGGCTGGCATGGGCAGGGGATGACACAACAAAAAATCCTGCCCACCCCATCTGGACAACTTCTTTGAACAACAAATGTGCACCCATGTGCAAAGGCGTTCCAAGAATTGGGTCTCAGGGGGCTTGAGCCCCCCACAACACCAAACACACGACTTTTTGCAAAATGCACAGCAACGCACAGCAACGCATTTGGCTTTCTGCAGTTTTTCTTTTTGGCTTTTTACAGTTTTTTTTTTCAGTTTTTTCAGTTTTTTCTTGGCATTCTACAGGCTTTCTACGCATTTAGCTTTCTACAGGCTTTGTTACAAAGCCAATTCAAAGACAGTTCAATGCATGGCACATGCAGTTTCACGCGCTTTGCCACAATCGGAATCCGACTTCTTTGCATGCCTTGGTCACTTTCACCGAAAGGAATTTCGAAAACGAAGCTTGCAGAATCGATATTCGGCGAAAGGATTTTCTCAACTTTTTTGCAACGGGGGAATTCGCAACGGATTTCTTGGCATCAGGCGTTGTTAAATGGAATTATCGCAACTTGCGGTTTAGTCGGAAGGTTTTAAAAAGAATTTTTCAGCTGTAGTGTTTGCAATTTGCAACTGGTTTCTCGGTAACTGGACGGAGGCAACCGAACCTGGGTCTTTGGCCGAAAAGAAATTCGCAACTGGTTTTTTTGCATCCAGGATACTCTCAAGTGGCACTTTTGCCGAAAGGAAATCCATAACCGCGACATTTTTGGTTGGAAACCGATTTTTGTAAAGTCCCGTGTCACAATGATCCATTTCAATGGCTGCCAATTTCAGACCGGTTAGCCGATTGTATACCCGCTGCTTGCATATTTTGTGTTCGAAGGATTTCTGTCATTGGAGGACACCTGAGATATTGGAACAGTCGCGACGGAATTAAGGCACTGCACAATCATACATCAGTTGGCTTGCCCACCCAAAATAATATATATACTGAAGAACAGTGGAGATAAAGTTCGTCACGATTTTAAATAAATATGAAATGAAATGCAACAGGCGGCCTCCTTCCATGTCACACTCGGATATGGCAAGTCACCACCTGACCAATCACACGAAAAAAGGGTGACGTTCACTGAGCATAAATCTTCTGAAAAAAAAAACGATTTTCCCATAGGCCTACATACAATGACGTGACGTCAGTTGACAGTTCCAAAGATTTATCTAATGCGAACTGTTAAAATAAACAATCACTTGATGCAACGGCCTGGCCACCCCATTACATCCATCATCCACAAAAAAGGTGATTTATACTCGTATAATTCCTGAGATCTACCAGGGAAGTTACCGTTACCGGGATAACTTCGCCTCTCAGCCGCGTGACGTCACAACAGAAAGGGATTCCAGGTGGATAAAATAACTTTCCGGAAACCATCAAGGTTAAAAAATTTGGTCAACTTATGCGAGATGATGACAGCACAGAATAACCTCGCGGCATCAGTCTGATGTCGGCCAAGTAGGAACCTTTGGCGTTTGTTGTTTTTGTCCAAAGTATCCTATGAACTCCACAAAGACGCGCAATATCAGAGTCTGTCTTTCATTTCATGCGATCAGAACCTGGTGAAAATTTTAAAAACAGCCACATAACCCTTCTCCACATATGTTGTGTATCTTTCAAAAAGCAAATGAAACATTGCAATTTGCATACAAAGTAAGCCCTTTCCCGTCACCCAGGGGTTTTCCAGCCATCTATCCGAATCCGATTCTCATTCCATAATCCATGCCGATGCAAAGCATCCCGATTCGAAAATGCCAAACTGAAGATTGAATCCGCACTGGTTAATATTCTCGATTGCTGATCTAACTTTTGCTTTCTGCTTTGACACAGGTAAACATAGGTTATTCTGAATCACGACGTAGGTTAGCAAACGTTATTCTGGTTATAGCTTAGTTGCTCTGGAAAGTTGTTTGAAATGGCACTTATTCGCCTTTGGAACTATCCATCAATGAACATCATTCGAATTTCAACGAAATACCACCTATTTCACGCAAAATTATCACAACTCATGCCCGCACAGCACTTACCCCATAAATGGGCACACTTTTGGATGAATCTATTTCGATTGCTAGATGAACATGAACTGCCACATTCAGCCATTGCTGTTTGGCCTATAAAATGAGGATACAACGGCATTTCTGCACCTGGAAGAGAGCAACCTAAATCGTCGTGGACAAATTAAAGGGAGCTAAGTGTACGAAACTTTAATTTCTACTACTGTGGTTTTCCGTTTAAAACTCATTGTTGTTCAAATATTTTCAATTTCTCTGATTTCACTTAGCTCCCTTTAATTTGTCCAAGGCGAAATTAGCTGATTTCGTCGATTTTTGTAGCACTTGTTGGGGTGGATAAAATATACGTTTACCCTAGTTTTTATTGGCCAGCTGGCATTTTCCGCGAGGAGGGGTTCATGTTCTTGCTAGGCAAACACAATTAAGTCGCATAGCAACCAAATCACTGAAATCAGCCCAAGTTGAGAAACAGCCCAACTGAAATTTCCGTACATTTCCGAGAGTGATTTTTTGGGAGTTCATATCAGCAAATTGGGGCACCGGACCACATTTGACTATTGAATCTTTTCTTTAGTATTTCTCAAGAAGAACCCACTCTCAAAAGATGAGACCTTATGGGTAAAAGCAAACCCCA